>NW_020717451.1:4125-18346 GCF_900518725.1 Notechis scutatus | reverse complement strand
CCCCCCCCCCCCCCATTTTAATGAGGGTCTCCCCACATATTCATGGGCACCTTTTCTTCTGGCTTTGTTCCTCTGAGATTCCCTTCTCTCTCCCCCCTTCCCCCCCCCTGCATATCAATGAGAGAGGAGGGGCTGTGTCTGGTCTTCTTAGCTTCCCCCCCACCCCCAATTCCCCCCCTTCTCCTGAGGTCACCTGGGGAAACCCCCACAACTGGGGAGGGTGGGGGCCCAGCCCTTCAGAGTCCCCCCCTTTTTCAGGGCCACCCCTTTGCTTTTCTCCCCTTGCGTTTCTAGCTGGGAAAGGGGGAAAAAAAGAAACACGTTCTTCTTAATTTTAATCTTCCGTATTATCTTATTTTTTTTAATCACGATGTCATCCTCCCAGAGCTGCTCTGACAGAGTCAGATGGGCTGCATATATAAATTTAATAAATAAATAATAAAACCAGCTGCGCTCCTTCTCCCCCTGGGGAGACAAAAGGTTTGGGATCGACCCTCCATGCCTTTGGGTGGAAGGTTAAAAGTTAAGCCAGATCGGATCCAGAACCGAATTACTTCTAAGGCTGCCCAGAGTCACTTTATACATGAGAGAAAGAAGTTTATCTTGCCTAAATTAACTCGTGCGTTTTTTATGCGAGATGAGCCACATATAAATGTAATAATAAAAATATATAGAAAACAAGAATGCTGTTGGGAAGACTGGCGTTGGAGAGGCAGAATGCACCTTTCCCTCATTATAAAGAAGTTGATTGCTTTAGAAACCTAAGCAGACAGGTATTTCTCTTTGCGTTTACCTGGAAAGCGGGCAGGTAATTTTCTCTCTGTGTTTACCTGGAGCATTTTAGATCTTGAATAGGATCCTTCAAGGGGTGTGCTGGATCCTACAGACCACTCGCCTAATTTGTGCGTCCTGTAAAAAAATAATGGACATTTTTAACCTGAGTTTGCATTGGAGTATGGAGTGAATGCCTTGTGTTTTAAGAGCATACGTGAATGGTTTATTTAATTCAAGGGTGGGTGAACTATGGCCCTTTGATGACTTGTGGACTTCAATTCCCAGAATTCCTGAGCCAGCATTCTGGGAGCTGAAGTTCACTAATATACTGGTGGATTGCCCACACAGGCTCAGGGATTCTGGGAGTTGGAGTCCACAAGTCATCAAGGGCCACAGTTCCCCACTTCTGCTTAATTGTTTCTTTTCAATGGAAAGATTTTCCAAATTAGGAGCAACTGGTAGGAAGAGGCTGAAAAAAAAAAAGCTAAAAAGGTAGCAGTGACCACACGACTTTTTATGAGGGTCACCCCATCTTGTCTTTTTAAAAAAAAAAATTGATTTCCAGATCTGTATATTTCCTTGCACCTAACATTTGTTGATCCAAGCAACCTACCTTCTGGTGCACTGCCTATATTTAAGGCAACTTCTGATGTAAAATGTTAGGGATATATTTTTTTAATCCTAGGGTTTTAAAAGTGTGGACACCAAGTAATTCTGCCATGCATTGAATTTGAACTGGAGAGGGAAGGTGTGGAATGCAGTGTTTGCTGTGAATTTATAAACAAATGAACTTTTAGAACGTGTTTTTCAAATTCTGGTAAAATACCTTGATCCCCTATTAAGCTAAAAGTCCCTCGTTAGGTGAAAATTATTTTTAAGTATTTTATGCATGTGTTGTTATATACAAGTTAATAATCCTTTGTGGGGTAGTTCTGCCTACTTTGGGAATGTATTTTAAGGCTGGGGTATCCAACCTGGGGAGTTGTGGACTTCAACTCCCAGAATTCCCCAGCCAGCATGGGGAATCTTGGGAGTTGAAGTCCACAGGACTTAAAGTTCCCAAGCTTGGCCACTCCATTTCAAGCCCTTTCTTGGGAGGCCAGTGGCTATTCTGAATGCACAGGGACCCCAAACAGTTATTCAAATATATCTTCCAGTATCCTACCTCTACCTGCTATCCAGGTAGATACGTTTGAGACTGAAGTTATAAGTGTGACGTGTTCTTGTTACTCTATACTTTCCTCATATTAAGTGTAGCTAAGCACTTGGCAGATAGCTGTACTCTTAAAAACTCAGTTGGGTTTAATTTTAGAGCTGTAGCGTGAATTGCAAGAATTGATTGTAACCGATCATGGGATTTGCTGACTAATGTGGGTTATCAACTGACATCTGTTTCTCCTTATTCAAAGCACTTAAAATAGGTCAGAAGATAATAAACCTAGTATTGCCCTAACCTCACTAGGTTAGGGGTTAGTGGCAAGACAGGGGAATTGAGAGCCAGGACTTCAAAAGGGTGTGGGCTGCAGTATATTTGCAGCCTGTGACTTTTGGCTCCGTGTGCCAGCAGCTCAACATCCCAAGAAATCTCTTCCGTGGAGATGCCAGCGGGAAGTTTTGAGCCGCAGTTATCCTAAAGCGGATTGTAAACATAAGACTTGATAAGGGATGCCGAGAGAACCCATAAAAATGAAAAAATAAATAAAAACCCAGCTTTTAAAAAAGCTGGCATGGGGAGCCTTGTGTCCTGAATATGAAATCTCGTGTTATTGGTAGACAGCAAAGGGAACTGAAGTGCCCAGTCCAGATCATCACGGCCGTATTATGGAAGGCAGATTAGGGCCTTAATGGTTCAGCTGGATCAAACCCAGGTTCAGCCGGGCAGCTATCTTTCATCAACCGGCAGCTGAATGCATGCAGGACAGGAGATGACCTTGGTTGTTTTTTCCAGAGCGGCTGGTATCCAGAGAGGTGCGGCTTCTATCTGTGCAACAAAATTCCATTTAACTCTGTGCTTAGAGAACCACAGAAGGTGATTTTCTGTAGCCCTTCTAAAAAAAACCAAACACATATATTCTGGAGACCACCATTGCAATTATTGGACCTGATGCAAATAAAGTACAGAGTGCAACTAATGAATCAAACCTTGAGCCAGTCAAAATCGACCTGCTGGCTGTGGGCAAAATTAGCCTGCAATACTGCATTCTGACCACTACGCCACCATGGCCAAGATAGCAATAGCACTTAGACTTATATACTGCTTCAAAGTACTTTACAGCCCTCTCTAAACGGTCCTCGTTTTACCCACCTTGGAAGGACGGAAGGCTGAATCAACCTTGAGCCTGAGTGAGATTTGAATCGCCAAATAACAGGCAGCCGGCAGGCAGCAGAAGTAGCCCGCAGTACTGCCCTCTAACCGCAGTGCCACCGTGGCTCTTATGAAGGATTACTTAGTTGGGTCATGAAACCGTTTGCTAGAAAATCAAAGAGCATCGAGGGCCTCTCATTTCAACCCTGAGCTACAAATATTCTCCTTTATTGTTGGGTAAAGGCCAACGAAATGGAGCAGTGCAATTATGAATAGCATAAGGAATATATACAGTAAATATATTACTTGGAGAAAGAGCAAGCAATTAAAGTCAAATGGAGCACAGGGTCTTTCCTAGAAAAATGTCGGTAGGAAATCTCGTCTTATCTTTTTGGCTGTGATCTTTGAGGACCCCCTCCTGCATCCTTGGAAGATTTCCTTACCTGTTTCTGAACGTTTCTCCATTTTTCTTCCGTATGAATTAAGTTTTTAACAGAAGAAAAACTTTATCTTCACGGGTTGGTCTTCTGTAGCCACTGTCTAGTTTTTCAACAAAGTGGGGGGGGGGGGGGGAATGGCCATTCTGGAATCAATAGCTCAGAGGCATCAATTAGGTTCGGTAGCTTTTTGAACATGAGACACTAATGATTTTAAAGGTTTTTTTTTTTACACTGTTTGAGGAAATTATATCCATCAGACTGGTTTATGTCCCAGATCTGTAGGAAAAAAAATGTCCTACTGTGTATTATTGATCCTGGACAATAGGATACGAGCGTTCGATAAAACCAGATTTTTTTTTTTGCTGCAGTTCCAGATTCAGAATGCAGGTAGATTTAAAACCACAGGAGACCCTGAAATTTCTGTTTGCTTCGTCAGATAGTTAAGTGAGTTTTGTCCCTTTCTTGGCACGGTTGTTAAGTGAATCACCGCAGTTGTTAAGTTATTAACACGGTTGTTAAGTGAATCTGGCTCCTCCACTGACTTTGTTTGTCAGAAGGTCGCAAAAGGGGAATCACATGACCCCAGGGACACGGCAACCGTCACAAATATGAGCCAGTTGCCAAGCATCTGGATTTTGATCGCATGATCGTGGCGATGCAATGGTCGTAAGTGTGAAAAATGGTCATAAGAGACTTTTTCCAATATTGCCCTAAGTTCGAATGATCATTAAACAAACGGTTGTAAGTTGTTGTGGTTCGCCGGCAGCAGGTGAGGACGGCTGAGGTCTTGGAGAGCGAGGACTCAGATGAGGGGCCTGCGTGTGATGTAGGGATGGGGCCAGGACCATCAGGGAGTGGGGTGCTGCCTTCGGAGATGCTGGAGGCTGGCAGCAGCGATGAGGAGGTTCCTGAGGAGCCTGGGCCCAATGCACGTGCGCGCAGGGCTGCTCGAAGGAAAGAGCAGCTGCAGCAGCCTGGGTGACTCAGGAGTAAGGCTGCAAGGTAATGGCCCCTCCCTTAAGGGATAAAAGCCAGCTGAGAAAGCAAGTTACGCTTGGTCACAAATCGACCAGGATAAGAGCAGAGGGCATACAAAACGCAGAGACTTACCGCTATCCAATTTATGGTTGGAAATAACATCCCAAAGGCAATTTCAGGTAGTCCTTGACTTACATTCTGACCCAAACCTGGTTCCAAGAGAGCAAACACAACCTTTTAATGTTTCATTTACAAATCCCGTTTCTTCATGGATAAAAGGCTGCTTCCAACCAATTAGCTCCGATAAGGAAAAGCCTTGCCAAGTTTTTGCAAGGCTGCCAAGAACAACAGATAAAGTTACTAAACAATAAATCAAAAGAGTCTCCGAACACCAACTCAGATATTCGTATCGCCCACCAGGCTCGAGTATCAACCCTCTTTGCCTTCTGCAAAGAACTCCAGTTTCTCCTTAATTCCAGGTTGCTTCTTTCCTTGGTTAGTTTCCAACTGTTGCTTCTTGTCCTGCCTTCAGGTGCTTTGGAGAATAGCATGACCCCCTCCTCTTTGGGGCAGCCCCTGAGATATCAGAATGCTGCTATCCTATATGCATAATTTTGTATTTATTTATTTTGTCATGTTTATGTAGTGCATATTGGAGGTGGAGACCCTTTGAGAGCTGTATACAACAAAAATTCATGTTAATATATGTTGATTAGCAACAGTAAATTTACTCTAAGTTAGGGGTCTTCAAAGTTGACAACTTTAAGACTTGTGGACTTCAACTCCCAGAATTCCTCCTTCAGCCATGTTAGCTCAGGAATTCTGGGAGTTGGAAGTCCACAAGTCTTAAACTTCCCAAGTTTGAAGACCCTTGGTACAGGGTTTCCTGCCTAAGCAGAGGGTTGGAGTAGAAGACCTCCAAGGTCCCTTCCAACTCTGTTATCCTCTTATTCTGTTATTTCAAGTTCACTAACTTTTAGGAATGGGCTACCGGAAAGAAGCCGATGAGAGAATTTGGAGTTCACCCTAGAGTTAATTGTGGCTACTCTTTTAAGAACACCATCCCTGTTCATCTTTGGCAGCCTTGAAGGAAAAAGAGAAGCTAAAGAGGCTAAGAAGGGGATTATGGGTCTTTTCTCAAGCAGATCTCTTGATGGCCAATACCAGCTGTATCATTTCCAAAGATTAACACAGTTCCACCCAGCTCTTCTTTGGCACCGGTGCTTGTATGCCGTCAAAGTAACTCCTTGTGGCTTTTAAAAGGTTTTTGTTCTCTGTTAACCTGCTGGGAAAAAAGATCTTTCGGCCCGGTTATAGCGGCATGACATAACGAACAATTGTGATGCGTTCCTGCGAGTAGAAACCAAGGATCGTTGCAGCCTTCTAACGTTGATCCAAGTAGTCCTGGCCTTACGACCACAAATAAGCCTCAAAATCCTGCTGCTAAGCGAGACAGCTGTTGTTTTGCCCCGTTGTGTGGCCTTTCTTGTGCCCCCCCCCCCCCCCCCAATTGCAAAGTGAATCACTGCAGTTGTTAATCCAGGAAGACGGTTAAGTGAATGCGGCTTCCCCATTGACTCTGCTTTGTCAGGAGGTCAACCAGGGGTGGGATTGAGCCGGTTCGGTCCGGTTCACGAGAACCGGATGTTAAATTTATATCTGGTTCGCTGAATCGGTAGTTGAACTGACCGGCTGGCCCCACCTGACCCTCGCCCCTCCCAGAAGTCTCCACAAGGCCCGTTTTGGGGGGTTTTTTCCCCCAAAAAAGTTTTTTATTTGTATCTTTTACAAGCATCTCTTTTGATGAACAGTGTGGTTCCAGGTTTTTACATTTCCATACAGACATGACCATAATTACAAATCTATCTTTCATATTCAGTTTCTTATTGTATCATTATGTTTTCCATTTTCTATATATTTCCACAAACATTCTTATGTTTTTCACACTTACTTTATCCATTTTTAATTCATATCTTAACTTATTCTGTTTTTCTTTATACTCTTATCTTCTTTATATAATACCTTAAAATTCTTATTTCTTAATCTCTATTCATTGTATTTTTGTACTTTTACCTGTCATGTTTGCAATTTCATCACATACTCTTAGTTCATTATTCAATAAATTTCATCTTAGTTTTAATGATTCCAAACACGTCCCCCCTTAATTGCCGGTTGAGTGCACCACCCTTTTGTCTTATACATCATTCAGTTTACTCCCCTTTCACTCATATTACAATTACCATAATATAATCACTTTTAGTTGTCACCTAAGTCACATGGACCGTTTTGGATGCAGGAAAGCGCAGGGTCTGCGCAGAGGCTCCGGGAGGGCAAAAAACGGGCCAAACCGGAAGTTCCAGAAGTCCGGAAACGGGCCTGTTTCAGAGTTTTCTGGAAACCCTCCGGAAATTCCGGTAGGCCACGCCCACCATGGCAACGCCCACCCAGCAGCCAGGTAGAGAACTGGTTGCTTGGATTTTTGAATCCCACCCCTGACTGCAACCGTCATAAATATGAACCAGTTGCCACGCGTCCGAATTTTGATCACGCAGCTGTGGGGATGCTGCAACAGTTGTAAGTGTGAAAAAACGGACGCAATTCACTTTTCGTTGGCGTCACCACTTCAAACTGTCACTAAACGGACTGTTTCAGAGTCAAGAACTCTCTGCCTGTGGTTAAAAAATGGAGCAGGTCTTGTTTTAAATGGGATTGGCACCTGGATACCCAGGTATTTTATTTACTCTGCAGTAACCTACGAACCATAGAGTGGGATTTGCAGTACCCGCAGAAAAGGGACTTTTGTTCCCGAGACCAGTTGCCAAGAAGCTGTCATGGAAGCTCATTTGCTCCGGTCCCTCACCACGCTAGACGAAAGTCACTACGTGTGGCTGCGCTCCCAAGCCTTGCCCGGGTGCCAGAGGAAATCCTTGCCAGCTGGTTGGAAAAATCTGAATCTCTTGTAGTGCTTTGCCAACCAGTACCTTTTCTATCAACCAGAACAGAGCTGGAAGGGACCTTGTAGGTCATCTAGTCCAACCCCCCCTGCTCAAGCAAGAGACCCTATATAATTCCAGACAAGTGGCTGTCCAATCTCTTCTTAAAAACCTCCAGTGTTGGAGCATCCACAACTTCTGGTGGCAAGCTGTTCCACTGATTAATTGTCGTCGCTGTTAGGAAGTTCCTCCTAAATTCCAGGTTGCTTCTCTACTTGATTCATTTCCATCCATTGTTTCTTGTCCTGCCTTCAAGTACTTTGGATAATAGCTTGACCCCCCTCTTCTTTGGGGCAGCCCCTCAAATCCTGGAATACTTCTATCAACTTCCCCCTAGTCCTTCTTTTCTCTAGACTAGCCAAACCCAAACCCTGCAACCGTTCTTCATATGTTTTGGTCTCTAGGCCTTCAATTATCCTATTTGTCCTTCTTTGCCCTTTTTCCCCAAAGTCTCAACGTTCTTTTTTCTAATGTGGTGACCGAAACTGGATGCAGCATCCCAGGTGTGGCCTTACTAAGGCTTTTGTAAAGCGGCACTAATACGTCACCTGATTTGGATTCTATGCCTTTTTCCATTTAAGTTGGTGTCTTAGCCCGCTTCTGTTTCCTGCTTCTCTCTCCGTTTGTATAGCCTCTAAGATTCCACTAAGTTACCAAATCCTCCTTCCTTACCATGCCTCCCTGGATGTAGAACAAAAGGATCCAGGTGGGATTCCTAAAACTAAGATGCCTTTCTTGATGAATGTAGTCAAAGCAGTATCATTGAGGCTGGAAGGGACCTTGGAGGTCTTCTAGTCCAACCCTTTGCCCAAGGCAGGAGTCACACAAAATCGTTGTCCAATCTTTTCTTATAAACTTCCAGTGATGGAGTTGTCACGCTTCTGGGAGGCAAGCTTAATCGAAATTTCTTTTTAATTCCAAGTTGCTTCTCGCCTTGATTAGTTTCCATCCGTTGTTTCTTGTCCTGCCGTCTAGTTCTTTGGAAAATGTTGACCTCCCCCTTTCTTTGTGGCAACCCCTGGAAGCTGTTATCAGGTCTCCTTTAAGCCTTCTCTTCCTTAGATTAAACATACTTCCTGTAGTTCCATCAACGGCTCTTCATACAGACACCAAATTATCTTATTCTTCTCTCCACTCTTTCTAAGATCCCAGTATTTTATTTTATTTTGCATCATGGATGCAGTACTTTAAGAAAGACTTAAGGGGGGACATGATAGCAGCATTCCAGTATTTGAGGGGCTGCTACAAAGAGGAGGGGGTCGAATGGTTTTCCAAAAGCACCAGAGGGCAAGACAAGAAGCAACGGATGGAAACATAAGTAAGAAGAGAAGCAACCTGGAAGGTAGGAGTAACCGTGAGGATGATGAACTAGTGGAACAGCTTGCCAGCAGAAGTTGTGGGTGCTCGATCACTGGAGGTTTTGAAGACGAGGTTGGATTTGTCTGAAATTGCATAGGGCAATTGTGATGGAGAACCTATCCGTGCCAGAGGTGGCACGCAGAGCCTTCTCTGTGGACAGGCGTGTAGTCTTCTGGTTTCTGGCATACAGAACCCTCTGTGGGCAGGCGCACTGGCCAGCTGGTCTTCATGGGTACTGGAGTGCCTGGAAACGGCCCAAAAAGCAGGCCCAAAAAACATGCCGTATTTCAGGCTGTTTATGGCCCGAAAAATGGCTTGAAAACGGCCTGAAAATGGCTTATAAACGGCCCAAGAAATGGCCCGAAAAGCAGCCCCAAAACAGGTCATTTTTGGCCCGCAAAATGGCTTGAAAACGGCCTGAAAAGTGGCCTGAAAATGGCAAAAAATGCCCAGAAAACAGGCATGCATACACTGGCAAGCTGGTCTTTGGGTTTCCGGCGCTTTGGCACGCACACATGCAGGCGCGTTCCGGTTTGGGCACTCAGTGCCAAAAAGATTAGCCGCCACTGGTATAGGGTCTGCTACTTCAGCAGGCGGGTTGGACTAGAAGACCTCCAAGGTCCCTTCCAGCTCTATTCTGACGGAAGCGCAGCCTCACCGGTGCTGTATAGAGCCGTCAACCTTGCTTCCCTTGATCCTCCTTGTTTCGCCTGCAGTTAGCTCACCCTGGCTCTTGATCTTGCATAAGAGAGCGGTTTTTTTTTTATCTTCCCAGCCCTTTTAACTCAATAGATTCTCTCTCCTGGTCCCTGGAGAGGTGTCCATTATCTAATTAGCTCCTCGGGATTCTCTCTTAGCAGCCCAGCCTGTCTCCTCTCCGAGTGTTTTCACAGTCCTGGTAGAGCAGCTCCTGCCTTGTTCTCTTTCCAGGTGATTTACCAATTCAGATTGGCATCGATTGGATGATAGATCCTCCGTTACCCTTATATACACCTTGTCAGGCCATGAGTTCCTGTTGCTCCAAATGACAATCCAGCAGCATTCAAACGCCCTGGGTAGAGAACTCCTGGGTTCTCCCCCCCACACCAAGCCCCAGCCCTATTTGAATTGCAAACGATGCTGATGGAATCTGGAATCTTCTCTGTGCTCCCTAAGCAGGTCTTCTTGGCGGGAGCCGCCTGGGACCTCTCCCCACAAACCCCAGCCCCCGGGGGGGGGGGGGGGTCGAAGGGCTTGGCAACGGACTGGGATGACCCAGGGTGGGATACCAAACAAACCCCACAGTCACAGAAAACAGGTGAAGCCCCTTTTATTCCTTCACTTTGCTTCCAAGCTCCGAATATCTTTGACGGAAGACCAAAACAAAAAACAAAAAACCCACCTCCCACACAGTTACACAAGAAGGAAAAAAAAGCAACACAAACCAGGCAAGATAAGGGCTGGAGGACGTCCACAGATATCACACGCTGGGAAGGACGCCAAACTCAGAGAGGAACTATAAAACTAGAGATATTCACACGCTTTGTTTCCAGCGTTTGCCAGTACGCCCGGGTCCAAACTCTTATTCAGTTGTCACACCTGCAGCCCAAGAAGAAGATCAAGGCCCTCTCCTCCCGCACGTCTCTCCCTTATCCTCTCCTTCCTGCATGCCCTAGGATGGCTAGGGTATGGGCCTGGGTCCTCCTCTGACTGCTCAGCTGGCCTCTGCCCTTCCCCAGCCTCCTCTGGAGCCACACTTCCACTCCTTGTCGGCTGTTCCTCCACTCCCTCAGAGTCAGTCTCCACCAGGGCCATGAACACGGACGCCGACAGCAACACAGGAAGGTGGGCTTCATTGCTTGCTTAGAGTACAGGATGGATGGATGCACTGACTGGACCATTCCTGGTCAGTAAAGGAAAAGTATTTTGAAAGCATCCTACAGACAGGGTAAGAGCCCTTCCAATATTTGAAGTTTGAAGAAGGGTTATGAAACGTGAAGAACGATTGCAGGAATTGGGTATGTCTAGTCTGTTGAAAAGAAGGACTGGGGTGATGTGATAGCAACCTTTCAATATTTGAGGAGCTGCCACAAAGAAGAGGGAAGATCAATTTATTTTCCAAAGCGTTAGAAGGCAAGACAAGAAACAACGAATGGAAACTAACCAAGGAGAGAGAGAAGCAACCTGGAATTAAGGAGAAACTTCATAACAGTGTGGACAGTTGACCAGTGGAACAGCTTGCCACCAGAAGTTCTGGGTGCTCCAACACTGGAGGTTTTTAAGAAGAGACTGGACAGTCCCTTGTCTGGGATTGTATAGGTTCTCCTGCTTGAGCTGGACTAGAAGACATCCAAGGTCCCTTCCTGCTATTCCATCGTGGTTTTAAAAAAATAAATTAAAAAATACAGTGCTATTATAGGGAATGTGTAGGATCTGAGCCCCGGCTATCAGTCTAAAGTTATTGTGGACAAAGCAGAATCTCCATAGGGGTTGAATTGAGAATTCTCAAAGAAATAAACCGTTGAAAAAAGACGGCTGTTACCGGACCTCGTTTTATCTGAAAGCGATAGCTCCAGAAACCTAAGCGAATAAGCTTCCCACATTTTCTGCGTACTCCAAAAAAAAAACCCATAGATTTCCACAGCCCCTTCCATAACTTACAGTCTCCGAAGTTTTTATCCAAATGTAGCTTAGCTACTTTTGAAAATCTGGCCGCCTCCAAAAAATGTTGAACAGCTCATACTATAAAACTCTTGAAATATGTTTTTTTTTTCCCCTGCCAAACATTTGACTCTCTCTTTGCCATATTAGGAAAATCAGGACTGCTGGGAACCTGGACTTGGGTCCAACTTGCATTGTGTGTGTGTGTGTGTGTGAGAGAGAGAGAGAGAGAGAGTGTTGTGGTTTCAGGTTTTTTCAGTGCTCGTGAAGGTCAGCTTTTTTATTTTTATTTTATTTATATGTAAAATACAAAAAAAGTAGAAATAGGAAATTTAGGGGAAGGAAAAAAAAGGAAATGTGAAGTACAAGGAGAAAAACTTCAGACTTTTTTTAGCAGAGTACAAGATTTAAAACATTCCAGCCTCAACTTTTTGCTTTTACACAACAAAACCAAAAGTCAAAGTTTCATTTTTTCCCCCCCTCCAACATAAGCACAAAATCCGGAAACGATACCCAAGTGAAACACATACTTAAATATATTCTCCTCTTCCATCACTGGAGGTTTTAAGAAGAGACCGGACAGTGACTTATCTGAAATGGTATAGGTTCTCCTGCTTGAGCAAGGGGCTGGACTAGAAGATCTCAAGGTCCCTTCCAGCCCTATTTTATCTCCATTCCTACTTTATCTTCCTTGCGGTGGAAATAGTATGCATTTCTATTTGCACTTAATAACTTTCAGGAACTATCACCATTTTTATTAACAAGGTCCACTGTATTTCAGATTGTTACCGGGAAAAATGCTCTTTTTTGCACCTTTTTAAAAACACTAAAATTTTCTAAAAGCTTTCTAATACGCCCCCGTTGTTAAGTGAACCGCTGTAGTTCTTAAATCAGTAGCACGGTCCTTAAGGGAATCCGACAGATGACTGCGGGGACACCACAACCGTCACAAGTGTGAGTCAGTTGTCAAGCATCCAAACAAAAATCCCTGACCATGGGGACGCTGCAAAGGTCGTAAGTGTGAAAAACTGTTGCGAGTGATTTTTTCCCAGTGCCAGTGTAACTTTGAACGGTCACTAAATGAACTGTCAAAGTCGAAGATTCCTCCCTCCCGGGTATGGAGCTTGTTTTGTGCCCTTCAAGAGCTCAAGAGAGCATCTGTAGCTGAAGAGGGATTGGACTAGATGACCTACAACTGTGATGATGAACCTATGGCACGCGTGCCACGGCACCCAGAGCCATTTGTGCCAACACGTGAGCTGCAGGCAAACTTACCTCACTGCGCATGTGTGCACCTCACAGCTGATTTTCAGCCAGTTTGAGGCCTTTTTCAACCTCCCAGAGGCTTGAGCAAGGCTTCTGCAGGCTTTGCAGGCCGAAAACTAGGCCCGTTTCTACACTTCCTGTTTTTCCGAAAATACCGGAAGTGACGAAACGGGCCTAGTTTTCGGCCTGCAGAAGCCTTCCTCAAGCCTCTGAGAGGCTGAAAAAGGCCTCAAACCAGCTGAAAATCAGCTGTGAGGCGCCGTGCAGGTAAGGGGGTGGCGGGGTTGCGGGGGTGGGGATTGCGCACGCATACGTGGGAAGGCGTTCATTGCCTTCTGGGTGCTGGCACGTGAGCGTGCAAGCGCGCACACAATTTTTAGCACAGGAGCCCCAAAAGGTTAGCCACCACCGACCTACAAGGTCCCTTCCAACTCTGCTTTAAAACAAAACTGAGAGTGAACAATTGGGGTGGGAGTCACCCAGGGGGCTTCTGTGGTTACCGAGGGAGGGGAGGTCCTTCCAGCTGGCTCGCCATCTAATATCTTAAGCCAGGGATCCCCAAACTTGGCAACTTTTAAGACTTGTGGACTTCAACTCCCAGAATTCTATGCTGGCTGGAAGATTCTGGGAGTTGAAGTCCACAAGTCTTAAAAGTTGCCGGGTTTGGAGATCTCTCTGCCTTAAGTGCTACATCGCACTTCTGGTGTGTCGGAAGCCGATTTCTGGGCTTCAGATCATTGTGGTATTATTAGCCTGAGCGGTGTCGTCCTCTTTATGCAGAGCCACGGGGCTTTTTGGCACATCGGTGTCCTGTCTCATTGTTGTGAAATCGAAACACTTGTCGCTTAACACTGTAGTCGTCTGTGGAGCGGCTTGCTTCTCGAATGGAGCAAGCAAGTTGGCAGAATCTCATTCCTGCGACCGAGTTCTTTAAGAGCGCTAGCACTTCAAAAAACTTATATACCGCTTCACGGGGCTTTGCAGCCCCCTCTCTAAGCCATTTTACAGAGTCAGCTTCTTGCCCCCCAACCTTGTTCATGTTTGTGTCCCGTTTTGGTCGACTTTGCTTTGCAAGGGGTGAGAAGCTGGGCCTGTCTCTTTGAGGATGGTGCTTCCCTCCATGTGGGCCTTCTGGAGAACTTTATGCACGACAGGGTTGCGATAGGTCCTTGGTATTCAGCTTTGTTCAGCACGGCTCAGCTTTGTACAGTATTGAAAAATAAATAATAACAATCTGCCATGTGTTAATATTGTAACTAAAGCCATTTATGTCAAAGGAATGAAGTTGTGGTGGATTACGTGAGAGTTCATGGCAGTAATGCTGTGTACCAGCCCAGTACCATTGGTAAATTGGTTGGGACCACAGCTCTCATAATCCCCAGCCAGTATTTTAACCAGCTAGTGGATTAACCTTCCTGATTCTTCTTCTTCTTCTTCTTCTTCTTCTTCTTCTTCTTCTTCTTCTT
>NW_020717450.1:51150-68015 GCF_900518725.1 Notechis scutatus | reverse complement strand
GATAGATAGATAGATAGATAGATAGATAGATAGATAGATAGATAGATGATAGACAGACAGACAGACAGACATAGATATAGATTACATTAATGCACAAACACACATACATATTAATGCATAGATAGATAAATATAGATATGCATTGATATGTGCTTGTGTGTTTGTGCATTAATCCTATATGTTTATGTGTGCATTTAAATTATATGGATTTAGGATTTGCTTATCACATTTCTATACTGCCTATTACACTTGCATGATTCTAGGGGATTTGCAGATAAAATTCTGTGTGTGTTGCCTTAATACTATATATGTGTAATTATTACCTTAATATTATATGTGTGTGTATTGGATGTGTGTGTGTGTGTTGCGTTTATATTATATATATTATACCCGAAGAAACCTAAATACACACACACACACACACACACACACATCTCTTTTATATGTATGAATGTATATGTATATATGTGTATTCATATTATATGTGCATTAATTTTATTATGCATAGAGTAGTATATATTATATAAGTTACAGAAACACAAATGTGTTCATGTGTGCGCACATAGGTGCGTGTGTGTGTGTGTGTGTGTGCATATGTATTTAAGCACCTATTTGTTACATTCATAACTTCATTCATACATTAAATGGATTCTGTTCATTCCACGATGTACTTCTACTTACATCGTGGCATCTAAAATTCTGAGAGAGCCAGTAGGGTGGTTCAGTGGGAAAAGAGCTGGGCTAGCAGTGGGGAGACCAGAGGCTAGTCTCCCCTCAGCCCCCTAAGATCATTGGCTGGCTTTGGGCCAGTCCCTCCTTCTCAGCAGGTGCAATGGGGAAGGTGGTGGGCTAGAAGTGGGAAGACCTAGATTCCTTAATTCTGGGGCTTTCAAATGTCCTGGAACTGCAGTTCTGAATTCTTAGCCAAAAAGTTTGGGAAGTTGCAATCTCCATATTTGTCAATTGCTCCAATTGTGGGGAAAACTGTTGTATCCAAATCAGATATTTAGAGGTGGTGTTTGTTTTTATTTTATACTAACAAGCAGACTTCTGGTGAATTTGTGACCTGCAATTGTGAACAGATTAAATCCTTTTTCTTGGCACACATGCATGTACATATCCAATGCCATTTTATATGGTAAATGTGGACGATTTTATAATGGCATGTCAATATTTGTTTGATAAAGTCACTTGCCGTCTTGCCTGAAATGGAGATAATCCCAGCAGTGGAAGAGAAAGCCAATCACTTTTATTTTTTTCTTAATCTTTGGAGAACGGGAACCCTAGGTAAGCCCTGGATTTAGGCTTCGGTGCTGAGATTACTAATCAAAAGGATATCGGTTGCCAAATTTTGAAGGCGTGAGTTACAGGCACTTACACGGGTGACTTTGGACCAGTACTTCCTCCTCTCTCAGCCCAATCAATGTCACAGCTTTGTTGTCGTGGGGAAAATAGGAAGAGGAAGTATTAGGTATGTTTGCCACCTTGAGTTATTTATATATATGTAAAACAAGGATATAAATAAATACATGCTCTTCCAGTTTAACAGAGCTAAACTTTGTGAGGATTTGGGATTCACTTTGAATGAATGGATCTTTATAAACGAATGTCAGCCACGTAACTCTAATTCAAGGGTGCTAAAATGGACCTCTAAAATAAAGATTTATTGATAGGAAAGCCATTAATGTTTAGTGATAAATGACCAGCACAAGGAAGAGGAATTGTAGTTTGATCAGATACCGTTGAATGCTTAAGCATTGGTTAGTTAGCCTGTTTCGCATTGACTACAATTTAAAGATTTATTGCTCATGTTATGAATGCTGGAACAATTTATTCAGGGTTTTTTTCCTCCTGATGTGTCAAAAGTTCTTCGTGCTATTTCCATGCTCCTGTGAATAAGATAGGAAGCACCTGGTCCAGTGAATTAAAAAAGTTTGACCTCAATTCTCCGATCAGAAGAAACTGGAATATATTAGGAGGGTCTGATAAATCGTGAAAATTGCTCTGTCGGTTATTTCATTTGACGTTGCATGAGGTTTCGAGATTATTTCCCGAGTTGATCTCTTGGTTAATTTTGGTGATTTTCACTCAGAAGGCATGGAAAAAAGAAAACATCTTACCTGCAGCCCAAAGCCAAAGCAACTGTCTTTATTCCATAAAATAAAAGGAATAAGGAAGAGCATGCAGTGTGTGTGTTTACTTGGGGTTCCGGAATCAGGATTTCAAACCAGTTTGTTCACATATATAGAGTCCAAAGTTCTTTCTGACATGGGTTCAATGACATGGGCTTTACTTCCTCTGGCGGTGCCCGGCTGCTTGGCTTGCTGTGATTGTGAACATAACTTTGGTTTGCTGATGGAGAGTCCGGTATGTGTTAAGAAGCTGATGGTGGAAAAACTACACAATCTTTGATAGATAATTGAAATACTTTGGGTCTGCTTCCTTGAAGGATGAGAAGAAGCCACAAGGGTCACAGTATCGATGAACGAGGGATGTTTTTCTTCAGGATGACAGGGCTCTGACAGTTACCCCCATTTAAATCATGAGTCTCTAGCCAAAAGTCCAAAACTTAAAGAAGATTTATTAGGAGCAGACATGCTGGCGCTTCCTGGATGTAGCTGACTCTGAGGCACATTATTCATTGTCATCCTTGACCCTGGTTCCCCCCACCCCCTGGGTGTATCGTAATTCATATTCTCCAATGGAACACATCCATAGCCAAGAATCATCAATCATGCTTTCCAGTTAGAATTTTGCGTGGCAGAAACTTCAGTCACCTAGAAACTACCCTTGAAAACATTTATGGAATGTTTTGTGGTTAGCCAGCAGCAGGTGCGGATGGCTGAGGAGAGCGAGGACTCAGATGAGGGGCCAGGACCATTAGGGAGTGGAGTGCTGCCTTCAGAGATTGTGGGGGCTGGCAGCAGCGATGAGGAGGTTCCCGAGGAGCCTGTGCCAAGTGTGCGTGCACGCAGGATTGCTCATAGAAAAGAGCAGTTACAACAGCACGGGTGACTTGGGAGTAAGGCTGCAAGGTAATGGCCCCTCCTTCAAGAAGATAAAAGCCAGCTGTGAAATGAATGTATTTTGCAGAAAGCAAAGACGTTTTGAAACTCCAGCCTCGTGGACGTTCCAGTATCCTGAGTTTGTATTTGAAGATTCTTATATTGCAAATTATTTCTTGTCTTGCTATCTTTTGGCAAGTCTCTCACAGTTTGGCAAGGCTTGTGCTTATCACAGCTAATTACTTTGCAGAAGCATTAAAAGGTTTCTGTTCCCTTTGGATTGTGTTTGATTTGTTGGAAAAGGGTGCAGGTCAGAGCAGAATGCAAGCTCCTCCCTCCTTTCTGCTCCTCCCTCCCTTTCTGTTGGCCAATCTAAAAAGGCCACAGAAATATTTTATGAGTTGACACAGGACTCAAGGCCGAGGTACAGGTACCCCTCAACTTAAAACAGCTTGTTTAGTGACCGTCACTGAAAAAAAAGTGACTTAACACAGTTTTTCACAGTCACAACCTTGGTAGCGTCCCCATGGTCACGTGATCAAAATTCAGACTTAAACGACTGTGGCTGTGTCCCGAGGCCATTTTATATCATCAAATATTCTATTCTATTCTTTTTGCAACCTTTTGGCAAGCAAAATCAACGGGGAAGCCAGGTTCACTTAACAACCGGGTTGTCGTAAAATGGGGCAAAACTAACTTAACTGTCTTGCCTACAAAGAGAAATATTATTAGGCTCAATCGTGGTCGTAAGTCGGGGATTACCTTATAGTTTAAGTCCACATAATGGTCCTCCTGCCCATTGAGGACAGTCTTGCCCAACTGGCAGTCCCCATTATTATTTTTCTGGAAATTAAATATACAAAAATGGAAACATGAGCTAGCATGAGCCAATCGATTTTTAAATACTAAATCGCAGTGACAGAATTCTCAAATTATCCAGCGGTTTCTTAGAAAAAAGCAGGTTCCACCGTGCCTTTATTTACCATGTCCCAGCAAAAATGACACAAATTGTACTTAGTTTATTTGTCATACCTTGGCATTTCCTCCTTACTCGTGATACATTTTGTCTGATTTGGCAATAATGACCTCTCTATTTTATCAGGTGGAAAAGAATTTAGCACACGCTCGTTTGACAAATCCATATAATGCTTCTTGTTAGCGAACTGTGGTTTGCCATCTTTACTTCAGTTATAATGGCTTGCAAAAGTACAGGTAGTCCTTTGTCAAGTCATATTAAGTGAGATTAAAAAATATTCTTCTGTAGCAAGTGAAGGAATGAAGTAATCTTATTATGGAAGCAGCCTGCTAGGAATATTATATGATGATTAGCATAACGGTCTTTCAAGAAAAGAAATTAGCATTAATTTATTATATAGAAGGGACACTTTTAAGATGGGAGGCTTTAACCAAACACCAGCAGGAATCTTTCTCTCTCCCCGTCCTTGATAAACATTGAAAACAAATGTTTACAGACTCCCGTTGGGAATACATTTGCAGCCCAGCAGTGTCGATGCAGCTGTGAGATACCAACCAGCTCTTTCATGCTTTGTTTTTTTTTTTTAATTTTAAAGGTGAATCAGACCTTCAGCTCCAACGTTTAAATATATAAAAAAATAATACAAAGTACCCTTAGGAGGGGAAAAATGTAGAGAGGGGCTCATATCATTTGTTGAAGTCAGTATCGTTTGTTAAAGTCGCTATCTTCTCAAAGCCACTAGTTGCTTATCCAAGTTATGATGATGTGCTTAGCGCCCCCCCACAAGTTTTCTTTATTTATATAACATATAAAAATTCCTTTTCAATCAAATAGTGTGTTGTCTAGATACAATTGTGTTTAGACAATCCTAATCAAAGTGTTTACAATAACATTCATCACAATAACAACACTACTGTAATAACAATAATATTTAGCTCGTCCATTTTAACAAATTTCCATTTCAACATTCATCCTTTTTATGTCTCTACATGGGCTTAGTTTATATTTCTGAGAAGGTTGCTATTACCAATCACCCTCCAAGTACTTTGAAAAAGATTTACCTTGTTACCTGTGCTGTACATAATAATTAGGCGCCTGTTTTGTTGTTGTAGATTTATTGATTCTCTGTGATGCTGGGTACAAACACACTCCCTTTCCAGGATATTTGTGTTGTGCTTATGTGTGTGTGTGTGTGTGCTTGATGCCTTAAAGCGCTAACCATTATTTTACTGTATCTCTCTTACTTTAATCCTCAAACCAGGCAACAAATTATAAATAACACAAGTGCAGCTCTTCCCATAATTTAGAGCTTATCTTGAATTCATACATATCAGCTTTTTAAAATTATTCCCGGCTAGCAAATTATTCCCGGCTAGCAAATGCTTACTCCTTACAATAAAAAGCCTGTGTTTTCCCTTATAAAATAGGAATGCACCAAGACTTGAATGGCACGTTGTCCAAGGTTGAAAGAGAGATTTAAAATACCTAGATTGCCCCTTATTCTCACCAAATTTCCCCAGAAATAAAAAAAAAGCGAGGATAATAGTTTTCCTCCAGCTACTCTTAAGAGTTTTGAACTGCTGGTGGATGCATAAATAGCTGCCTTTTTTTTTTTTTTTTTTGCAACTTCAGGATAAAAGATCCCATACAACCTGTTTCAAGTCCAGGTAGACCTGATACCCAAGTGGTAAAAAACAAGCAATTGAAAGGCATTTGTCTCACAAAGAAGAGAATCAAGCATTTGAAGTTACCCAACCTTTAAAAGCTGTTCTTCAGTGAAGGAGATCTCAGATTTTTAACTCTGTGGAATCTCTGAAAGGGAAGTGTGAAAACAGAGAGAAAAGTTCCAGAAAAACCTATGAGATGATTCACTGTGGAAAATGGACAGCATAACTCTAATCAGAGTTTTCCATTAACACAGTGTCCCATGGTGGCTCTGGAGTTAATAATACATTAATAATACATAAAGTTAATAATACATCCCTCCCAAATGATAGCAAGGACTTTTAAAAGAAAACCGAGATATTTCTTAAAACATCTCTTCAATTCAGCTTTGTTCTGGGAGACTACAATTCCTATCATGAGCCGGTTTGGGAATGGAACTTTACCACATTATTGACTTTGTTTTTTCTTCTTTTCTTTCTAAATAACAGGTGGTTGACCCTACCTTAGCAGAAATGGGAAAGAATCTCAATGAGGCCATGAAGCTGCTTGAAGACAATCAAAGGTATTTATTAGTCTTGGCAGAATTTCAAGAGGATTGCTGCTAATAATTATGCTTGTGGATCCTGTTTTAGGGAAATATATACTTCAATCAACCAGATTAGAGCTGGAAGGGATCTTTTAAGGTCTTCTAGTCCAACCTTTTGCTCAAACAGGAGACACCATACCATTTTAGACAAGTGACTGTCCAGTCTCTTCTTAAAAACCTCCAGTGATGAAGCGCCTACAACTTCTCATTCATTCATTCATTCAAGTTATATGCTGCCCATATTACTATTGAAGCAATTATGAGTGGCTAAGGATGCCCCTTGGCAGTTGCACCAAACTTAGTTTTTTGAAAATTGAATGTTAGCTCTGTTCACACAATGCAGTAAACCACCCACCAGCCCCCTAGAATTTATTCTAGCATGGTGTGTGAATCCAGCTTCTATAGTGATGGAGGCTGTAACATGTCTTCTCACCCAGCAAATTAGGTTCATGACATCATCCTAAAGTTATGTCACTGCAGCTAAGCAGACACACTAAAATAA
Organism: Notechis scutatus; assembly: GCF_900518725.1. The sequence continues at coordinate 61,281 of NW_020717450.1, read as the reverse complement.
ACTTCAAACAGCCAGTGGTATGTGATAGATATTTCCTTATTCATACACAGGTTTTTCTTGCCTGTCCTATTGTTGGGAGAGAGAGAGAGAAAAAAAAAAGGGATAATTTTGGTTTTATGTGTTCCTGCGAAAATTATGCAAAGCTGTTTTTTAAAAGAAAGCACAAAACGATTCAGAGGTCAGGGGGACATTTCCTGTTATGAATCAGTGGGCTGTGCTTTGCTTTTGATAAGACAAATGAGTCATCCTTTGATTTCGGCAGTACACAATGGGACATATAAATAAGACTGGCTGACCAGCGTTGTTTCGGCATAGATTTTTTTTTTTTTAACCTGGTCATTTCATTAAAAGGGAATTGGATTCAGCACCTGGCAGCCATGTAGCTAATCCAATGTGGCTCTTTTGAATGAAATCCCGTTGTAGGAGAAAACATATATTGGCCAATCTGTCTCCAATTCCTGTTGTTTTGTGTTAAAATTAGGAAAGTTGAAGAAGAGAATGAAAAGAACTACACAAGAAAGGATATTCCTGGGCCACTTCAAGGCAGGTAAATGATCCAGAATTAGGTTTTCCTCTCTGTTTATGGTTCCCCCACACACACACACTAATAATTTGGGTATTTTAATTTAGGGAAATTGAAGCTGGGGAAAGAGAATAATCTGAATTCGTTTGCCAAATCACGTGATATTGGTAACTGATAGCCACACTAATTGTCATCAGTGTGATGTGTGATTGTTGCTAACTTTGGGGCAAATGGATGATTGGTTTGTGTAAAGCTGAAGAGCCCATTTGGGCAACGGACTACAATTTCATACTCAATACAACAGTCTAAATCATTTCTCGGTCTCTCTTTGTTTTATTTTGTTTTCTATATCAAACTTCTTAGCCTGCCATTTCCCTCATAAAGAGGTTCTTAGCAACCTTAAGATGGGCGAACTTCAACTTGCCCGCGGCCGTTAAGCAAATCACTGTGGTTATTAAGTGAATCACATGGCCGCTAAGCAAATCCAAGTTTTCCCTGTTGACTTTGCTGACCAAAAGCAAAAGTCACCATTGGGGATCATGTGTCTTTGAGAGATTGCTTATCCTCGTCAACACATCCTGGTTGCCAAGGGCCGAAATTTTCATCATGTGACCAAAGGTCACTAACAGTTGTAAGTGTGAGGACCGGTTGTAAGTAACTTTTTTCAGGGCCGTCGTAACTTTGAACAGTCGCTAAACCTGTTGTGGTTCACTGGCAACCTGTGCAGATGGCAGCGGAATCGGACAGTGGGGAAGAACGGGGACCAGTCTAGGAGCTGGAGAGGACTCGGATGAGGGTCCTGCGTCCGATGCAGAGATGGGGCCAGGACCATCTGGGAGTGGGGTGCTGACTCAGGAGCCTCCAAAGTCTGGCAGCAGCAAGGCAGAGGATCTAGGGGAGCCTGTTCCCAGTGCGCGTATGCACAGAGCTGCTAGAAGGTGAGAGCAGCTGAAACAAAAGGGGCGACTCAGGAGTAAGGCTGGGAGGCGATTGTCCCTCCCATAAGGGATAAAAGTCAGGCCAAGGTGAAGAAATCTTTGCAGGAAGCAAAGTCGTTCACTCTGTTCAGATTAATCCTTGAAGCTCTGTGTGGACTTTGTACTTCGGTTGGTTTTTTTTATAGTTCATTTCGTACTTTTGTTGTTGGCAGCAATTCAAAGGAGAGAAAAGTGGGTGCTTATCTCGAGGGACTGTTTGGGACTCATTACCGGCTGGGAATGTACATAATTCCCAGCGTTGAAATAAAACAAGAGTTGGTTTAACTAAGTGTGTGCTTAATTACGGTCTCAGAAGCCTTGGTCAGAATGAAACCAATGATCGTAAGTCAAGGACTTACCTGTATGAAGCGCGTCTACTTTAAAGTCGTCATCTTATGCCTCATGATCAAGGTGGATTTGTGTTTCTCTCCCTTCCTCCAGTGGACAGGACATGGTGAGCATTCTCCAGCTAGTCCAGACACTTATGCATGGAGACGAAGAAGAAGAGTCACTACAGTCTTATCGGTAAGTTTTGGTTTAATAGAGATCTGTCGAGGTTGTGGAAAGGGTTGGAGGTGTCAGGCATAAAGAATCAGGGTCACATATTAAGTTCTACTTAAGATTTTTTTGCTCAAATCTGCACACCCATCCAGTCAATTAGGAGTCAGCACTAAATTGCTGCTAGAGTCAACAGAATTCAAGAGGGGCTGGACTTACAGCATTTGTGGACATGTAAGGATTCCAGGCTGAGTATTTTCTTGACTCTGCCTCCCAGGTTCCACCTTTTCTTCGCTTACAGAAGGACAAGTTTTGCTCATGTTTTTTAAGATGCAAAGTCATTATCTTTTAAGATTCTCTCCAAACACATAATATACCTAATGCCTTGCTCTTTTTTTTTTTTTTGAAAACAATTTTATTAGTTTTTAAAAACAAACAAAACATAAAAACATCCGCTTTCTTTCATAAATATATACAAACAGTGTGTCGGTTGGTTTATCAGTTTTTGTGCATTCATTTCGTAGTCTCAATTACAGTTATGTTACATAATAACTCATATTATCAATCAAAAATTATATATCCTAGTATCACTATGAAACAATCATTTGACTATAATTTTATTCATTCATACTTTATGAGATAACTATAATTTACGTAGTTTATTTTATAACAAATCATATAGTCATACCAAATCTATCCTAAAAACATTTTATAGATATAATATCAAATAACAAAGAAAAGAAAAAATATCTTTTTATATATTCCTTATTATCTAAAATTCTAAATATTCTATTATTGTATTTTATCATCCAACCATTTATAGAAAAGGTCCCAAATTTTATAGAATTGTTTATCCTCTTGCTGTTTTTTAAGTATTCCTTAAAAAAGCATGCTTTTAAAGCAAAAGGAAATCGGGTTTTGCAAATATTCTTATGCCTTGGGTAGATGGGGAGGGTTATCTTTCGGAAGATTAAAGTGATGACAAATTTGAAGAAGCTCATGTTTGCTGATCTACAGGTTTGATTTCCTGCTTCTCAGGAAAAAAAAAATTAGCAGCAGGCAATGTTGATTACCTGTAAGCATAAAAAATTAACAGTGAGGGAAGCAATTTAAGGAAGTGAAAAAGTAGCCAGAAAAAGGTTGAAGTTTCCAGGTGGCAGAGGAACTGAAGTCTACAACCAAGTGTTCTGTTGGGGGGAAAAAGATCTTTAGAAGCCGCCAGAGGAAGGAACCCATCAAGCCAACGATGGCTTTAAAAGCAAGTTAAAATCCAATCTACATCATACAGCGGACTGGATTTTAACTTGGTCTTAAGCCAACACCAGCTTGAGCAGCTGTCTAATCACTCTTTCGGGCCGAAAATAAATACCGCTTAAATATGATACATCCAGTAAAATGCCCCTTGATCATTTTTTTGATGTATTAGGGAAAGGCTTTTCTCAGCCTACAAATGAAAGTGTGATTTGTGTCATATTCTCTTTCTCTCTCTCCTGGTTTGCAGGCTACAAAACGTGGGGGAGCAGGGACACATGGCTCTCTTAGGACACAGCTTGGCAGCTTATATTTCCATCCTGGACAGGGACAGACTGAGAAAACTTACTACCAAAATCCTTTCTGACACAACTCTGTGGCTCTGCAGGCTCTTCAGGTACCCTTGTGTCGCTAATACTGAGTGTACCCTTTATCATAAGTGTGTAGGAAAGGAAGTCCCATTTAATCTAAACATCCAGAAACTAATTAGGAAGACAAAAGGCTACTTTGACTGTCAGTATTATTATTGTTGTGATTAGCTTACAGCGTTGTTACCATAGCCAGGATATCAGCATAGTAGTAATTTGGCTTGCCATGGTTCCAGCCCTGTTATAGGGCGTGCATGCGCGCTTCCCAAGGTGGGTGCCATAGGAGGGTGAGCTGGCTTTGCACCAGAGGGAAAGACGAACAGCTCTTTCCTGTAGCATCGCCCAAAACCCCTTCCCTTCCTGGAGCTGCCTTGCAAGCGGGAAGGTTCGGAGCTGTCCGGAATCTGACTGCCTGCACAGAGCACCACTCGTCTCCCCACAAAAGTGGTACCTATTTATCTACTCAATGTGGAATATGCTTTTGAGCTGAGGCAAGTGGTGGGAGCTCACCCTGCTAACACAGTGCTAGGACTCGAGCCGGCGGAGCTGTGACCATCTCCAGTGTGATTAAACCGCTGAGCCACTGCGCCCCTTATTGTCGGTTAATAAATAGTACGTTCAGTTGGCGATCCACTTTGGTGGCATCTCTTTCTGCGCTTTCAAAGACCTCTTTTTCTGTGTCTTAGCCATGTTAATTACAAGCTTAACATAGCGTTTTCGTCCCCCAAGATTTTTCAGAATCATCGCCGGGAATAAATTGCTTCAATTTCATATGAAGCAAGTGAGCTGGCACCCATTTTCAGGATGCTCACGTTTGATTCATCGTTGCTCTTGAACAGGTTTGAAAACGGGTCAGCCTACTACCACGAAGACGATCGCGAAGGGCTTTTGAAAGTCTGCAAGCTGGCGATTCACTCCCGCTATGAAGATTATGCCGCCGAAGGTTTTAATGCTTTATATAACAAGCAGCCCATGGTGTACATCAGTGCTGCGGCGAGAACTGGCTTGGGCCAATTCCTCTGTAGTCAGGTAAGTTGAAATGGGCGCAGAGTTTTTGGCCTGCAAATCATCTTTACCTCTTCCTTTGCCGCCGTCGTATTATTCTTTATTCTCTGTTAATTTGTTAACCCTGGATTCTGTATCTCTTTCTGCAGCTTGGCTTGCCTCTTTCCTGTATGTGCCGAGTGCCGTGTAACACAATGTTTGGCTCCCAGCATCAAATGGTAAGGCTTTGGGGTTTGTTTGTTTGTTTTTTTACAAAAACAGAAATCATTAAGACTCCTGTTGCCTATTTTTATGCTTTCTTCATGCTATTCCCTCCTTTTTCTTTTATTTTGCTTGGCGATAGGATGTCGCTTTGTTGGACAGACTGATCAAGGAAGACCTTGAATCTGGAAGGCTGCCTGTATTACTGGTGGCCAATGCTGGTGGGTGATTTTAGCAAATATGAACAAGCTGTTTTTTCTGCAGTGCTGGAGGGTGTGTGTGTGTGTGTATGTTTGTCCCATAACAAATGTTAGTAAGTCACGGAGGAAGCAAAGCGAGGAACGAAGCGAAGTCGAGACAGAGTACAAAAAGAGGCATTTGGCAAGAAGACGCATTAAAAGAGTAGCCCGTATGGGAAAGCAGTCTACTTCCACCCATCAGAAAATGTGATGAGGTTGTGTGTGTGTGTGTGCGCGCGCATGTGAGTCTGTGTTTGAGTGGTGCGGTGGCCCAGAGGTGGAGCTCTCGCCTCACAACCAGGAGGCGCTGAGTTCGATCCGAGGTAGAAGCAGATATTTCTCTTTCTCGGCACATCGAGAATATATCTGCCGAACAAAACTCACCATTGGCAACAGGAATGGCATCTGGCCATTCAAATACTCTTGTCATGCCCCTGTCAGAATCTGATTCGGAGGGGGAGGCCGAGCAGCTGACAGGGAGTGGGAGTGTGGCTCCTTTGGGCTGTGGAGGAAACTGGGGAAGGGCAAAGTCCGGCTGGGCAGAGCAGGGGAGAGGTAGAGCAAGGCAGAGGGAATTCGGAGGAAGACCCAGGCCCACCCCCTCTTCATCCTAGGTCACGCAGGGAGGAACGGAGAAGGGAGCAACGTGGGTTGCATGACTTACGGGGGAGGAAAGGGCCCTGATTCCTTTCATTAGCTGCAGCTGGGAACACAGTGTTTAATAAGGGAAGGTGCTCACAGCCAACTGTTGAGAGCAAATCATGAATTATCTGGTATCGTTGAGGTTTATCTGTGTTCCTGGCGTCTTCCCAACTGTGTGTGTTTTGCTGGCCTTTCAAGTCTGCAATTCCTTCTCCTGCCCTGGCCAGTTAACTGCTGCAGCGTGGTTTGCGTGGATTTTTATTTACAGTTTGTATGTAACTTTGTTTTCGGACTGAATTTCCTCCCCTTAAAGACTGTTCTTGGGAGAGTTTTTTCTCCAGCTGAAGGTAACCTGGACATTGGGAGCAAAGTTGGAGGTACTAAGGGACACTTCTTGCTTATTTGACTGTGTTGTCTTTGTGCCGTGCCCCTTTGGGTCAACACATACTCTGCTAGCTCCATTCAGTAGCCCGGACTCCGCCCCGCAAGGGATTATGGGGTTGTTAAAAGAAGATGATGATGATGTGAGTCTGTGTGTGTGTGTATGCAGTATGAAGTAGTTGGTATCAATGGTTGATCGCTCCTTTCTCTCTGATGGAATGAGTGGGTGGCCTTGAGGGAGGAGGGGAAGCATTACTACCTAGGAAACAATTAGGGAAGAGAGGCAGGAGCCATTCCCACAGGGAAGGAAGGGTTGACCGGGAGTGATGAGGGCCTGTTCCAAAACACTTGAAGAGCTCTGTTGTTGTTGTTCCTGTCTCTCTTAGTGGCTCTTGTCTTCTTAGCCTCCCACTGCTGTTTCCTCTCCGTGCAGGCACCCCTGGGGCAGGGCACACGGACAAACTCGGTCGATTGAGGGAACTCTGTGAGCAACACGGCATGTGGCTCCACGTCGAAGGGTAAGGGGGTCACCGTTGGAGAAGCGCTTCGTAGGAAACGTTCAATCCAGTCCAGGCGAGAGGGCACTGCTAGTAGGCAGACAGCTCTGGTTCACACAGATGGAAAAGGCTATCGGGGCAGCTGTCAAAATGATTCAAGAGCTCTGGACAGGAAACGGAATGGGGAGAGGCATCCCCGATGGTGGCAATTTATAATAGTGACAGATTGCGCGGCCGGCTGGATCCTTGTTCTCCTTCATACGCTGAACACAGATACATTTCAAAATGGCCTACTTAGAATGCTGAGTTCTGGAGAGAGACCTTAATACTAAACCTCCTCTTCTCCCATTGGGCTACCCGGCTGGCTTTCATGCCTAAGGCGGGACTAGAACTCTCAGTCTCCTGGCGATTGGCCCAAAGTCATCCCGCTGGCTTTCATGCCTAAGGCGGGACTAGAACTCACAGTCTCAAGGCGATTGGCCCAAAGTCACCCCGCTGGCTTTCATGCCAAAGGCAGGACTAGAACTCAGTCTCCTGGCGATTGGCCCAAAGTCACCCCGCTGGCTTTCATACCTAAGGTGGGACTAGAACTCCCAGTCTCCTGGCGATTGGCCCAGAATTACCCAACTGGCTTTCATGCTTAAGGCAGGACTAGAACTCACAGTCTCCTGGTGATTGGCCCAGAATTACCCAACTGGCTTTCATACCTAAGGCGGGACTAGAACTCACAGTCTCCTGGTGATTGGCCCAGAATTACCCAGTCAGCTTTCATACCTAAGGCAGGACTAGAACTCCCGGTCTCCCAGTTTCTAGCCCGGTGCCTTTACCATCAAGCCAAACTGGTTTACCTATTATAAATTTTATTCATTTGTTTGTTTAAAATGTAATAGAAATCAGAGGTGGCGATTTAAGGTGTTCTAATCAGCCTGCTGAAACGGCTTGTTTGTTTGTTTCAGGGTGAATCTCGCGACTCTGGCTTTGGGTTACGTCTCGTCTTCCATACTGGTATGTTGTGACTGTTGCTCTTGCGTATTTACTTGTGTTTCTGTTTATGCACAAACAATTCTTTGCATACATCCCAAAAGCAATAGGTGTTGTGTGTAAACTATTTAATTTACTTTCACTCTTGACTATTTTAAAATGAAAAATAACCATGCGCTTCTTTTGGCTCTTAACATGTGCCGAAGGAGGATTATTTTGAACTGCACTTAATCAAAATGTGGCTAGCTGCTCGTATTCATCCAACAGGTCACGTTTTAAGCTTGGTTGGCAGGGGAACCACTGTCTGTTTTTTCATCTGAACATTTTTTTTTCACCTTGTGCTCTTATTTTTTAAGCAAATCCTGGTGAGCCATTTTGGATCATTTTTTCATCCTCTCTGGATTCAGCCAGGTCTCATTAAAGAGGCCCGCAATCTCTTGTTTTTTCAGATGCGTTGAAAAAAATAAAACATGCAAAATTTTGGAAAAATGAAAATATTGATGGTAATCAGATCCTAGAATGTGTTGAGATGGACAGATTAACTTTAAAAGAAAAAGGGGAAAAAAAGACTCAGAATACTATTTGATATTGAATAGATTTTATGAGGGGCTTAAAACAAGGGGTAGAAGTTAGAGGAAGAAAAATGATGAACAGTCTTATTAAAAACAGGGAAGATATATAATTATAATTGTTCTCAATATTAAAAATATGAGTTCAGTACAAAGAATGGGAAGTGTATTGTATGGGAACTGTAGTATTACTAGAGCTGTTAGTTTAGGTGTTATTATAGTATTATTATTATTAGTAAATGGATAATATTTTTTACAGTACTAGCTATGTTTCTTTTTTTTGTAAATAATATATCTGAACAGAACGCTGTATTCAAAAAAAATGTTTATTAATAAAATAAAATTTTAAAGAAGCCGCATTTCCGCTTCTCTAACCCCGCAGTGGCTAAGACACTGAGCTTGTCAATCAGAAAGGTCAGCAGTTTGCTGGTTCGAATCCCTAGCGCCACATAAGAGAGTGAGCTCCCGTGACTTGTCCCAGCTTCTGCCAACCTAGCAGTTCAAAAGCATGTTAAAAATGCAAGTAGGAAAATAGGGACCCCTTTGGCGGGAAGGGAAGAGCGTTGCTTCGTGCGCCTTCGGTGTTTAGTCCTGCCGGCCACATGACCACGGAGACGTCTTCAGACAGCGCTGGCTCTTTGCCTTTGAAACGGAGATGAGCACCGCCCCCTAGAGCCGGAAATGACTAGCACGGATGTGCGAGGGGGATCTTCACCTTTTAACCCCGCCTTCTTTTTCGTAGGCAGCCACCAAATGTGACAGCATGACACTTACACTCGGACCCTGGTTGGGTCTTCCAGCAGTGCCAGCAGTGACTCTCTATAGACAGGAGGATCCGTCGTTGGTAGGTGGCCGGTCCGTGACGCAGTGGAGGACAAGTGTCAGGATAAGCTCTCTGCAGCTCGTGGTTGACAGTAAATTGTAGCTGATCATCCCTCAGGGAGTCCAATTGCTCATGATTCCTTGGGAAGACCATCGTCATAGTCCAGGCGTGTCAAACTCGATTTCATTGAGGGCTGCATCCAGATCGTATCTGACCTCGGGGCGGGCGGGGTCAGTGTGGTGGTGGGGGCGTGGCCAGCTCGATGTCACTCGTGTCGGGGGCGCCTATGGTGGCCCGAGTGCTCTGCCAGCAAAAACAGGCTCCCGAGCTCCGTTTTCGGCTGCAACCCTCCGCTAGCGAAAACGGAGCTCGTGTGGGCTTCCCGTGGCCCTCCCAAACTCCGTTTTCATTGGCAGAGGCACGGCGGCCCTATTTCCACGGCGGCCCTGCGGATCCGGCTCCCCGGGCCTTGAGTTTGACACCCCTGATCTAGTCCATGATTTAAAAAAAAACAAAAAACCTGGGGTTGATGAAGTTCGAACTCCAGACTTGTCTGTGTTGAAAGTACGCACTCTATGGTCCAACTCAAATCCAGGTCTGTAGTTTTATCATGGAGCAGACCACTTCATAAAAACCTGTGTCCACTTCTTGGAAGAAGCTCTAAAAGGGGAGAGAAAGATGGCCAAACACAACATGAGATGGATCAGCTTGTTTTACTGAATGGAGGAGGACAGGCAGGCAGGGGTGTGTGCGTCAAGAAAGGAATCAGCCTAGAATCATTACGTTCCCACAAATGGTCTAAGCCCAACCCCTCCTGAATTCCATTGGCTCTTCCCTAGCACCAATGTAATGCTGACCGTTAGTTGACTAAATTCTTGGGTAAAGGCATGAGCAATCAATTAGCTTAATTTGAACTTATTGTGTGGTCCCAGTCCTTCTGACTTGACCTTGGATGATTCTTAATAATAAATGCTTCTCTCTCTCTCTCCCCCCCCCTCTCTCTCCCCCCCCTCTCTCCCCCCTTCTCTGTTTCTCTTTCTTTCCCTCTCCCTCCCTCTCCTCTCCTTCTCTCTCTCTTTCTCTTCTGAAGTTCTACCTGCCCAGTTGACTTTGCTTTAGGAGGGAAATTACAAATTGAAAAAATAATAATAAATGCTTCTCTCTCTCTCTCTCTCT
>NW_020717450.1:4126-41109 GCF_900518725.1 Notechis scutatus | reverse complement strand
TTCTTTCCTATTCTATTCTATGCTATTCTATTCCATTCCATTCCATTTCATTCCTCTATTCTATTCTATTCTATTCTATTCTATTCTATTCTATTCTATTCTATTCTATTCTATTCTATTCCATTCCATTCCATTCTCTATTCTATTCTATTCTATTCTATTCTATTCTATTCTATTCTATTCTATTCTATTCCATTCCATTCCATTCCATTCCATTCCATTCCATTCCATTCCATTTTCTATTCTATTCTATTCTATTTCTTTTCTATTTCTTTTCTATTCTATTCTATTTCATTCCATTCCATTCCATAGTCTATTCTATTCTATTCTATTCTATTCTATTCTATTCTATTCTATTCTATTCTATTCTATTCTATTCTATTCTATTCCATTCCATTCCATTCCATTCCATTCTATTCTATTCTATATCCAACACACTTCCTATTTTCACCAGAACAACAACCCTGTGAGGTGGATTGGGCTGAAAGAGAGTAACTGGCTCAAAGTCACCCAGTTGGCTTTCATGCCTAAGGCGGGATTAGAACTCACACTCTCCTGCTTTCTAGCCTCATGCCCTCTAGGCAAACTGGCTCTCTCATATTATGTCAATAAAGTTTTGGGGTTTGTTGGTCTGGATGTTGTCACTGAACAAATCTGGTTAATGTTTCTATTATTCCAAGGGCTCAGTCCACAGTTGCACCCTCTTTAATCCACACAAAGTGTCAAATACTGTAAGGTCTGACTAATAAACCAAGAGAAAATGTATTAGCACTCTGAAAATTGGCTGGTTCCTTTTTCCTCTCAGCAATTTAAATCAAATTGCCTTTTAAAAAAATACTAAATAGCTCTCCAACTTTAATGTCAGTAATTTTCTGTAAAGAAGTAGGCCATTAATGGATTAATTTTGTATCACTGGGAAAGCAATAATGGACTTTTCCCCCCAACCCTTTTGGTGTGCAGTTCATTTAATTTTCCAGAGTCAGCAGCAGTGAATTAAATGACATGATTAATGCTCAAATTAACCCATGGGAGCAGCTGGTGTATTAACGAAGGTTTTAGTAATGAAGGTGGCATTCAGAGCAAAGGGAGAAAAAACACAGCTCTTGCTTTTAATGATCCTTTTGAAAACGTGGAAATGCTTTATTTCCCCTTACTCCCAATCTAACGATTCTATTTCTAGTTCCCATAAAACTACTTCATTCATTAAAATAATTCCCTTTCACTTCATTACTTTATATCAAGGATGTCCAATCTTGCCAACTTTGTGGACTTCAAATCCCAGAATTCCTCAGCCAATGTGGACTTCAAGTCCCAGAATTCCCCAGCCGGTGTGGACTTCAAGTCCCAGAATTCCTTAGCCAGACATGCTGACTGGGCAATTCTGGGAGTTGAAGTCCACAACTCTTAAAAGTTGCTGAGGTTGGATACTTCAGCTTTAAATAGTACTTTCACATGGACAAGAAAGGCAAGTGATGTTTCTCACATTCAATTGATTTCTCTTTCTGGGCAGCTTTTGGAGAACATGACCGAGGTTGTTCGAAAAGGCATCCAAGACGCACAGGTTCAGCTGCAAAAAGCCAACGAGGAACGCCTTCTGGAAGAGGTGAGCGGATTGTGGGAGGCCCTTTTCTAGTTGACATACCTCTTCTCGATATTTTGCTTTTGGCACTTCATTTTTATTCTCCTGTTTCTTTCCAGGGTTTGCTTCGACAAATTCCTGTGGTGGGTTCTGTCGTGAACTGGTTTTCTCCATTCCACGCCTCGCCAAAGGGACAAACCTTTAACCTAACGGCAGGTGAGATAAAATTTGACCGGGCGAGTCTTGAACCCGGGATGAATTATTCTGAGATAATAGGAAACACTGGAGAATTTAGAATGTATAGAATGGCAGAGTTGGAAGGGACCTTGGAGGTCTTCTAGTCCAACCCCCTGCCTAGGCAGGCAACCCTACACCACTTCAGACAAATGGATATCCAACATCTTTTTAAAAGCTTCCAGTGTTGGAGCATCCACAACTTTTGGAGGCAAGTTGTTCCACTATATTAATTGTTCTCACTGTCAAGAATTTTCTCCTTAGTTCTAGGTTGCTCCTCTCCTTGATTAGTTTCCATCCATTGCTTCTTGTCCTGCCTTCAGGTGCTTTGGAGAATAACTTGACTTCCTCTTCTTTGTGGTAGCCTCTCAAATATTGGAACACTGCTATCCCGTCACTAGACATACCCAGTCCCTGCAACTGTTCTACAACCGAGACTTAGCTTGAAGGACATTCCTAGCCAACATCATAGATCTTCCCCTTTCGTTTTCCCACCATTGCTTGGACGTAAGGGTTGACCATTGTAAGAAGCAGGAGTTTGGTGAGGTCAAGGTGCTCCAGACTTGGCAACTTTAAGACTGGTGGACTTCAACTTCCAGAGATGAGCAGGGATGGGCTCCGAGAGAGGAAATGCGTAGCTGCAATTCAGCATTGTCCATGAGGAAAATGGTCTTCAGATGCGCCATTTTTCTAGATTGTGCAAAAGGTTTCTCCATCAGTTTCCTGCAGGAGATTTTAGAAGAAAACACAAACTAATATTGCCCAAGGTTTGAAAGTATCTGTGGAAATTCTTAGTCATCCAGCTCATGGTTGTCTCAAAGGTGCTTTTTTCAAGAGGCCACTGGGCTTTCTTGGATCAAGAAAGCCCAGGTGCCTTTTGAAAAAAGCACTTTTGGCCCGAGCTTTGAAAGCTCCCAAAGGCTAAAAAGAGAAGATAGTTCACCTCTGACTCCATTCTAAATCGCTCCCGTTTTTCTTTAGATAGCACCAACGGATTGGTCTTGTCTAGAATTTTTGATTGGTGACCAGAATTATGTGTCAACTTGTAAAACGTTCCTATGCCTGTTTCCAAGTTGCCACAAGAAAGAGGGAGGAAAGACCTGAAGGAGCATAGGGCAAATAAAATCAGAAGCACATTCCAAGCTTATCTCACAAAGATTGTAACTTAGGCAACCAGGTATTCTGCCTGCGAAAATCCTTTTATTGGAGAAAGTGAGCGATGACACCCAGTGCATCAACGTGTTTCGTTGGAGAAGTTGAATTATGATACACCCAGTGGATGAAGACAGGGTCATAGGTGATTGTAAATTAGGGATCTCAGAGTCGGCTTCCTACAGGTCATGCCGGCATGTTGCGCCTAATAAATCTTTTGAAGCTTGGCTCGAGGCTTATGATTTAATTAGGGCGATCGGCGGAATCCTGACAGCACGATCTTAAAACTGGAAAGTAGAGATGATTTCTGAACTTTCACAGTTAATTCCAAACAATCACTTCAAAGATGTTCAACTCCAAGAAAAGTCAACCTTAGCACGGTCAGGGAAACATGGCACATGTCGTGAGTCCGAGGTTCTTAGGAGATCAGTATCTCTTCCTTCCTTGTGTGCATCCTATGATCAATGCATTGATCCAAATCTATTTCGTTGGCAGGTTCTTTGGAATCCACAGAGACAACATACATATCCAAAGCCCAGGGCACAGGGATTACCCCACCTCCAACTCCCACATCAAGCCGTGCTAAACAGAAGTTCCCTGGTAAGTTGACTTCATCTTCAGTTTTATTTTATTTTATTTAAAAAAAAAAAGCATTGAGAAGACTCCTTTCTATATTCTGGCTTATAAAGCCAGAATATCCTATTATGTTAGAATGGGAGTATCCAACCTTGGCACTCGTGGACTTCAACTCCCAGAATTCCCCAGTCAGGCATGCTGGCTGGGGAATTCTGGGAGTTGAAGTCCCCAAGTCTTAAAAGTGGCCAAGGTTGGACAAGTAGGACATTAGAATGTTCTAGAATAGGACCAAATGGGAGCGAGGCTCGTCTATTTGGTCATCTCCAAAACAAAGCCAGTGACGATGTCCTTCTTAGTGACAAACTACTATGGACGTTTCTGGGAGGAAGAGAAGAGTAAAACAGTAACCAACAGTATGTGAACCCTAGTCAATCTTTGTGGATCGCTAAGAAGTTAAGCAGATCCAATCTGGTTAGTGGCACCAGGAAATCCCAGGGCTGAGGCCTAGACTAGGAAGTCCAAATTAAATACTTACATATCTATTAAAAAAGAAAAAAAAGATCCCAAAAGATTAACGGGCAAATGGGGACCTCATCATGCTACAGGAATGTGTTCGTGTAGCTGCCAAGAGCCAAACTCTTATTTCATGGAAATCTTCTTTTAAAAAAATCAATGATTATTCTTCAAAATTTCTTTTGGTAACCTTCACCATTCAGCAGGCTGTACAGCAGGGGTCCCCAAACTTGGCAACTTTAAGACTTATGGACTTCAACTCCCAGCTGGCTGGAGAATTCTGGGAGTTGAAGCCACAAGCCCAGGGAAACAGCGTATGTGTGAATGGTTTTGGGTGACAGGAGGAAGAGACCACAGTCAGATAAGAGGCAGCTGAACCCACGGAAGGAAAGAGGCGTGGCAACCATCTCCCTGGTTTCTTGGCCTGTAATGGCGGGGAGAGAGAAACGTCCTTTGAGACTTGCAAGAGCCTGTTAATGTAACTAAACAATAAAGACAAAGCTAGTACAGGTAGCCTTTGACTTATGACCACAATTATGCCCCCAAATCCTGTGGTTAAGTGAGACATTTAAGTGAGTATTGCCCCATTTTACGACCCTTCTGGCCACCGTTCGTTAAGCGAATCACTGCAAGTTACTATAACCCGGTTATTAAGGGAATGTGGCTTCCCCGTGGACTTTTGCTTCTCAGAGGGTCACAAAAGGGGAATCATAGGACCCCGGGCCCTGCAACTGTCATAAGTACATGCCAGTTGCCAAGCATTTGAGTTTTGATCACTCAGGGATGTCCCAAGAGTCGTAACTGTGAAAAAACGGTCCCAAGTCACATTTTTTCCGTGCCATTGTCGCTTTGAACAGAACTGCTTTGAATGGAACATGCCATTGTCACTAAACGGAACTGCTGTAAATCAAGGACTGACTTCTTATGTGGACAAGCATTGCAGAAAAACAAACTCCAATAGCAAAACTCCAAGACAGGCATTTCCTTGAAGTCCCATTTTATTGGAGTTGCCATACTGGCACATCTGGGAAAACTCGAATCTGAAAGTTCTGGGTTTTCCTCCAATAAGTAAAAAAAATTACAAATCCACCCCCTGCACCCATCATTCCATCACATGCCCCAATCACCATCCATTCCAATTTGAGTGTCAGGGCTATGACAGTTACTCCCATTTAAATCATGAGTCTCGAGCCAAACTTCCAAAACTTCAAAAGGATTTATTGGGAGTTAACATGCCGGCACTGCCTGGGTGTAGCCGACTCTGAGACATCATTCATTGTCATCCTTGGCCCTGGTTTCCCCCCACCCCCTGGGTGTATCGTAATTCATATTCTCCAATGGGACACATCCATAGCCAAGAGTCATCAATCAGGATCTCCAGTTAGAATTTTGCGCGGCAGAAACTTTGGTCACCAAGAAACTATCTTTGAAAACATTTATGGAATGCAAGCTGCCACACTGCTCTCCCCTCCTCCCTTTCTGTTGTCAACTCTAAAAAGACCGTAGAAATATTTCATGAGTTGACATTGAGACATCCCTTCAACCACTCCTCATCCAGGTGCAGAAATAACATGACCTTGTCTCTAAAAAAGAATGCTATTATGTCTTAACTACATACACTCCATGAAATTCCCCCCTCCCAACTTCCCAAGCGTAAGAATATAGCAGCGTGGAAGCTTCTGGTGCTAATAATGGCTTCCAAAGCTGACACCGAACAGAGGCCAATCTTCCGCGTTCCCATGTTTCATTCCAGGACAAAAGCTGTTTAAACGGGCCGGGAGGAACTCGGATGGGGTCAGCGAGACCAGCTCAGTGAGCCAAGCGACTGACTTGGACCGAGGAGAATTCGCAGCTTCTCCCCTCCAGCCGGAGAACGCCGAGCCATCGAGCGAAAGCACGCCGCCTCTCCCTGAGGTAACGACGAGCGTTTCCCCCGGCACAAAATCTCAGGCCCCGGGAAACGACCATCCGCTATCTGAGGAGCGAGAGACCCTTAGATAAAAAAAAACCAGGGCTCGGTGCAAATAAGACTTTTGCGCAGGGGTTTAAAAAAAAGAAAGAAAAAGACAAAAAAAGAAAAGCGCACTTCGCTCCAGAAGAGAAACGGAACGACACGCTTAAAATGTGAACCGTGCCGGAGGTAGTCAGTACGAATTGCTATTCGTGTGTGATTGGCTGAAGATTTTGCACAAAAATTAGTGGAAGGCTGCTCTCTCTCTCTCTCTTTACTTGTCTGCTTGGTTCTGATTCATCTCGTTTGTCCTGCACACCCGTTTAGTGTCAAGGTTGGATCTGGGGTGGCTTAGGAGCAATTATTTCCCTTCTTAGCAGGGAACATGCAAGAATTAGGAGTCCCCCCCCAAAAAAAATGCCTGATATTTTTTTTTTAAATTAAATTAACAAGTTGCTTGGCACAGACTTTCCTTGGTTTTCTAAATTGGATTGTACTCTCTGCTAGGATTAAACTAATTTAGTTCCTGTTTGCTGAGCCCACCAGCTGCTGGCTATTTTTATTTATCAAAGTGTTTAAACTATTTTTCAACGTCTGGCTGCCTTTTACTGTTTAACGTGGCACTCTTTTTTTGGGGGGGGGGGGGGATTAAGTTGCTTTCAGATTCCCAAATCTTTGCCTTGACAGACTTACCGTCCACTCCTTTTCAGCACTGTTGGTGGACGAAAAAAGGGAGAACAAGATTTTGCCTTTCGCAGGGTTGTAAGAGTTGGCTCAGGTAGCTTTAGACGTTCCTTTGCTAGAGCCAAACTTACTGGTGGTTTTAAAAACCCAATTTGAAAAGGTTTGCTTTGAAAGGACATCCATCCTTATTAGCCAAGGCTGCCTTTTTGGGCAGATAGCAATACATCAAGACTGGCATATGCCATCGGTGGCATATTGGGTGTTTTTCCCCTTGCTGTTCCCCTAGCTTTTCTCATAGGTTGGTTGCATTTGTTAAATATTGTAAATATTCAGAGAAATTAGCTTATTGTGCAGTGCTACACTATGGGAAAGAAACACACACACTGAGCTGATTTGGGTTTTAAAAGTCAAGAGTAAATATTCAAGTGTTAATTCTTCGTCTAGGTGATTAATTATGCCTCCCCCCCCCCCCCCCCGAGACATTTAGCTCTTTCTCTGTTAAACAGAGCAACTTGGTTTCCCTAAGAGACTTTGCTGCACTTGGTATTTCTTCCCCTATTCATGTTCTGATTTTGTTTCACACGCACACACATACACTTCTTTGAGCAACGTTTCTCTACAGTACCAATTCCCCCGATCTGCTGCTATCTGGGCACATCGGAAAGGTTTCCACTCAGAAACCAAGAATCTGGGGAAATGAAATTGAACATCCTAAGACAGCAACAGTTGGGGAATGCTGTGGCATTTAATAAGAGTTCAATTTAGAAGTAATTAATCCATAAAGCTAGCGTAAGTGAAGGAACTTTATTGTCCGCAATTGAAGACATCGATTTTATTCTAACACAGATAATAACAGTTAAGGAATGGTGTTCTCAAAATCATTTTTTGGGTGGTGGTGGTGGTAATATAATCCAATGTTGTAAGGCATCCTAGCAGAAGAAAATGCCATTCCCTCAACCACAACAAAAGGGAGAGTCTAAAAGAGACTCACGTGGTCGTAATTGTAGAAATTACTAATTTGGAAATGGGAGAGTTTTCTGCTTTGAAAGCCAAGGCACGATTCACATCCCTTATGGAGGTCTCACTAAACTAGATCTTACAGTGAATGCTAGAATTTTCTCCTCTTCTAACGAGGATCTTCTACCCTTTGCATTCAAGTGGGCATTAAGAGTTCAAGTTTTGCTTAATATTATTTATATGGAGGTTGAGAGGAAATGATCATCAGATCTAGTTTATCTAGAGTAACCAGTTTCTTGAAACCCAGCTAGAACTTGATTGAGGCTCTTCCATGGGTACCGCAGCAATGGGCTTTAATGACCAAAATGTTTGTTAAAGGTTAACAACAGATTGTTCTTTCTTGATTGAGGATTATCACTGGTTAAATGTACAGTTAACTTCCAACTATTAAGGGTTGATTTTTCTAAAGTGCAAATTTAATTCCTGTCTTCCTTTTGACTGTTTATTTAGTGCAATGATTTATATTAACTTGGGTTCATGAGGGGGGGGAAAGGTTAAAGTTATAATTGTTAATATAAATTTTAATGTTTTTATATCAAGCTGGCAGTTTTGCTGGAATACAGTCCTAATTTAGATACTTCCTAAATGCTTCAATAAAGGTTCTTCAACTTGTTGTATCTGAGTTTGTGATGGTTAAAAGAACCAACTAGTATAATCACAGAGAAGTACAGAACATACACATTAGAAGGCTTTAATTATTTAATCCAGAAGGTTACTATTTCTGGCAATGGTTAGATTCATGTATCATATAAACTATGTTTGGCTTTGAGTATCTTAAAATTGAACAAGTTTAAAGACAGCCCTGCAAATGAAATCAAGGTCTAGAAATTTGGACAGATTCGGTGTTAAGCCGCGACTGCTTTTAATCGTCATATTATTTTGGCTACATTCAGTGGTTTGATGGATCTGGTTCAACGAAAACCCCACCTCCTCCAGTTGCTGAAAGACACAGCGATGGTGAGATTCAGACCAGATTCTACCCATTTCTTTTGGACGGAACAGGAAGCTGAAGTGGAGAAAAGTAACAGCACACACACACAAAGCCGAAACAAAATACCGAATCTTGCCCATACAAATGTCTGCTGTGAAAATTGCATCTGGATTTCTTGCAGGAATTGTGACTAGTTACGGAGATTCGTTGTAGAAAATCACATCTTTAAAAAGGAATGGAGGAGAATCACCCCCTGTTGAGCTGCACAAGAATCCAAAGCCCCCATCAGAGGATAGGTATGTGGGCGAGTCCCCATCCAATAGATTTGGTCCTCAGTCCAGAATGCCATGGACAACATTCTTTAGCTATTGCTTGGAGCCTCAACACAAACCTCTATTATTAGCTTGGAGAAGTTTCTTCTCATGGGGCCCAAGCAAGGCCTAGCTTCATTTGAAAGCTCCCAGAACTCTACTGAGATAGTTCCAGAGAACAGCAACATCGTCTAGGTCGGAAGGACCTCACCGAAACATCTGGCGTCAAGATGATGTTCTACCCCAGAGGTCTCCAAACTTGGCAACTTTAAGACTTGTGGGCTTCAACTCCCAGAATTTCCCAGCCAGCATAGCTGGGAGTTGAAGTCCACAAGTCTTATAAAGTTGCCAAGTTTGGAGACCGCTGTTCTAACCCTACCAGAAGCGTCCTCGTGTTGGATCAGGTCACTCCAACCTCACTGGGAACAGGTCTGGCCTTGAAATTTCTACGCCATACTCCAAAACAGGGACCGGAAGGCTTCATTCCAACATGAGACCGTGCCCAGGAAGGTCCTGGGCATCTCCAGGTGGTCTATTTTTTTTATCAAGGACAATAGCTCCGATGAAGCAAGCAGAATGGCGACTTTGCGTAAGACGCTGGATCTTGAAGAAACGACTGAAGCGAGAAAACTGGACGGAGCAGGGATGGGATTAGGCTTCCACCTCCTTCTTTGCAAACAACACTTGAGACCCCTTGTTTATGTTCTTGAGAGCTTTGGACCCAACTCCATGAAATGCGAAAAGGTTATGCCTAATTTTGCACTGAATTTGGCTGCCTGTTTTGGAAAACACGGGGGTGTTTGAGGGGACGAAAGACCATCCTCTAAATGCAGCCCACTGGTTTCCCCTGATGTCTTTGTAGGTCTCTTGATACCTTTCTTGACTTTCGCTTCCAGAGGGCTCCTGGCTTCTCCACTTTGGGTTAGATCTGGCCAGCGACTCTCTCCCACAAGCCCTCCGCATTTTTTTTGTAGAGGCGAGGTTTTTGAGTAGGGAAGACCGTCTTATTGGGGAATGGATGCTCTTTTAGGTAAAGCAGGGTAGCTCTGATGTGTGACACAAAATGGGGTGGCTCAGCCAGAGGCGATGTGGAGAGATTCTGCAAAGATACCAAAAGGAATATTTCAGAAAACCGGTGACTGGTGAGAATCCTTGGTGCTCTCTGAGCTTGGCTTGTTTTCTTGAAAATGTTTCATTACCTATCAACACCGACAGGGCAGGCCACTAGCATAGAAACAAAAAACAAACCCCACTCCCTTCTAGCACTGATGATGTTACCTAGCTGGGTCATGAAATGTCTGCAAGAAAACAACTAAGTTCAGAGAACTCCAAGGACCCCTCAGTCCTTCTCCTCTTTCTCTTCTTCCTTTTTCTCCTCCTCCTCCTCCCCCCCCTCCTCCTCTCCACAAGTCCCTCTCCCTTTTAGCACTGGTGATGCTACCTAGTTGGGTCATGAAACGTCTGTGAGAAAACCTCCAAACTCGAGAGAGTATCAAGGACCGCGCAGTTCAACCCCAAGCCACAAGATTCTCTTCTGTGGACTTGTGAGATTCTTAGGATACCGTTTTCATAAGCTTATCAAAAGATTTTCCTCCTACACACAAGTCAATAGACGCAGTGATCAAACCACCACAAGGAAATCCAATCTCAAACCCCCACTTGACACAAAGAAATCCTTGAGCTAACACAAAGGCCATGCCACAGGGTCTTGTTTAGTTTGTGGTTTAGATCAGGGGTCTCCAACCTTGGCAACTTTAAGACTTGTGGACTTCAACTTCCAGAATTCCTCTGCTTTGCCGGCTGAGGAATTCTGGGAGTTGAAGTCCACAAGTCTTAAAGCTGCCAAGGTTGGAGATCCCCTGGTTTAGGTAGACTGCTCAGAACGGCCACCAGTTCCATAAACCAAGGTTGAATAAACCCCCAATTGAACGCTCAACTGGCATTCAGACATTCCACATTTTGCTTCTCCGTTGCTTGCTGGCTAAGTTACAACCTCCCGGGAGTACACATTGTGGTAAGCTGTGGTTTACAAACCGCGATGGTTGGAGATCCAGAAAACACTAAACAAAAACGAAAGAGATCATATTGTGGCTTCACATAATCCATGGACTCGGCAACCTTTCAGCTGAGCTTTCTCCAACTGGGGTCCCTGCTGTCCTTGGCTACCTGTAAGATGCTCTGGTTGCTCTGCTCCAACCAGAAATCCACGTGTGGGAAAGGCATCCAGTAGTAAGGCCCAATGCAAAGCTGTTCTTTCTTGGAGTCATAAATGCTGATCATCTGCCAAAGAGACAGGACAGTTTCAACAGGTTATAGCAGACGAAACGGGAGCAAGCACAGAACAAACCTTGGTTATTCAAGCAGAACTAGAAGCCAGAAGTGTTAATCCTGGTCCCATTACAAATGCCAAATCCTGTTTATGTCTTTCTCTGATTCTCATTTATGTTCATTTATGTTCCCTGCTCCAACTCTCCCGTCAGTTTTCTCTCAGGAAAAAACCACATACCAACAATGGCAGAGCAAGTTACTATCTATCTCTATCTATCTCTCATCCCTTCCTCCTTCCATCTATCATTTTTCTACCATCTATCATCTATTTATCTATCATCTTTCTATCATAACTATCTATATCATTTATCCATCTATCTTCCTATTTATCATCTATCTATATCATCTATCCATTTATCTTCCTATTTATCTATCTATCATCTATCTTCCTATCATCTATCTATATCATCTATCCATCTTCCTATTTATCTATCATCTATCTATATCATCTATCCATCTACCTATCATCCATCCATCCATTTTTCTATTTTTCTATCCTATCTATCATCTCTCCCTCCCTCCATTATCTTTATATCATATCTATATCATCTATCCATCTATCTTCCTATTATTTATCTATCATCTATCTTCCTATTATCTATCTTCCTGTCATCCATCCATTTTTCTATTATCTATTTTTCTTTCTTTCTTTCTTTCTTCTCTTTCTTCTTTCTTTCTTTCTTTCTTTCTTTCTTTCTTTTTCTTTCTTTCTTTCATCTATCTATCTATCTATCTATCATCTATCTATCTATCTATCTATCTATCTATCTATCTATCTATCATCTATCTATCTATCTATTTCATCTATCCTTCTATCTGCCTATCATTTATCCATCTCTCTCTCTCTATCCATCTTCCTATCATCTATCTATCTTCCTATCTTCCTATCTATCCTATCTATCTCTATCTCCCTCCCTCCCCTCACATCTTAATATAACCAGGGAGCAAATGCCACACTTCCTCACACTAATGATATCCAGTCAGATAATAAATATCTACAAACAAACAACCAAGCTTAGAGAAAATCGAGGACTCTATAATTCAACTCTGAGCTACATAATTCTTTTCTAGGTTTTATCTCTTAGATTGTAAAGTCTGTGGCAGAGGACCTTCTGGTTCCCTTTCTCATTCTTTTGTACAATCACTGCTAACCTTTGCTCCTGATAAGACCCTGGCAGACCGCATGTCTTCATCTGGTCCTCGGTCTGGAAACGTGGCGTGGAAAATCTCACCCGTTTTAACATTCGCAGCTGGAAGGGGCCACATAATAAGAAAATAAGTTCCTTCTGAAGGAGTTCTGAAATTCCCACTAAACATTGAGTCAAAGGACAGAGCAAATTGATAGACAGGAAAAATCAAACTGCCTCTCTTTAAGTGTTAAACAAAACATGCATCTTTTATTTCCATTCATTGGTATCTTAATGAGCCAGTTTAAAACAATAATAATTTTAAGGTGGCAATACCCAGTCTTCACAATTGTAAACCACCGTTTTTAAACCTGGTCTCAAATGCAAGAAACATTAACTCACCAATTCCATAAATATACGGCAAATGCCTGCCATTTTCTTGGCGATCATTTAGTTCTGTAATGAACACATAAAAATTGACTATCAAAAAAGCGATAAAGTGGAAGTATGTAATGGCACAGCTAAGTCACTTCAGATTGGGGTGCACAATGTTTTTCAAGCTGGGGGGTTATATTTTAGATTTGACAGAGAATATCCTCACAAAAGGAGAACACAGGATCAAGAGAAAGCTAAGCCATGGGGTGGGAAACCAGTAAACTTGATTATATTTACATTTTATATATATTAATTAAATTAAATACAATAAGCATGACTCCACTCCATGCATTCTTTAATTTTTCCCTTCTGCCATATTAAGAATTCCATATTGCAAGTATTTTTAAGGGTCCAGGGACCATAGCCAGAAATTTCGGGAGGGAGTGGGGGAAATAAGCTCAAAAATTGAATTATTCTTTTGACTAGTGGTGTAGTTCATGTTGAGAAAATAACTTCCCTTTGCAATGGGACAAAGGAGAATTGAACAGAGATCAAATCCTATATTAACATTTGAATGACTCAATTATTAAGATTGAGGAACAAAAGAAAGGAACATGAAGTTGGTTTATTTGACCAAGGTTAAAATAAGTCATGTTTTTATAAAAATTCTGGCAACGTTTTACAGATTTTTCTGCTGACACCAGGATTGTAAAACCTGATGGCCAAAATTCAAAACATAAAGTGGGTTGCATTATAAACCGATTCAGACAATACAATAAAGACATATATAATTACCTGTGACACAGAATGTCATCAAATAAACATTATCTAACAAGCGATCAAATGCTCCTAAGAACACAAAAGGAAAGACTATGAAACTCATAGACCGAGGAAAGAAATACAGATTAACTGCACGATGAAAAATAATTGTATTATTCAAATATTTCAATACTCCACTCTGTTTCCAGACTGGGTTTATCAAGATACCACAGCTTCCCACCCAGGATAACTGGTCCCTTATGAGATGAAATTTCTAGCTTAATCAAAGACACAATCAGCCGATCAGTTCCAAGAAATTTATCCTGAGGCATTTTACTCTTCCTCTATCAGTGGTATCATATATTCTGTAGGCATCAACATAGGATAGGATAGGGTAGGATAGGATAGGATAGGATAGGATAGGATAGGATAGAATAGAATAGAATAGAATAGAATAGAATAGAATAGAATAGAATAGAATAGAATAGAATAGAATAGAATAGAATTCTTTATTGGCCAAGTGTGATTGGACATACAAGGAATTTGTCTTGGTGCAAACACTCTCAGTGTCCATAAAAGAAAAGATACGTTCGTCAAGAGTCAAGAATCATAAGGTACAACACTTAATGATAGTCACAGGGTACAATAAGCAATCAAATCATACTAGGAAACAGTCAATATAAATCCTAAGGATACAAGCGACAAAGTTACAGTCATACCGTGACAAGTGGGAGGAGATGGGTGATAAGGAGTGATGAGAAGATTAATAGTAATAGTAGTGCAGACTTTGTAAATAGTTGGATAGTGATGAGGGAATAAGTCATTCCCAATAGACCTCTTCTCCATAAATGTAACTGGCTCCCTTCGCTACAATCTACATCATGTAAACCCTTTCCCTAAAGCAGAAAGATATTGTACTCTCAAATTGCAAATGGAGACGTGGGTACTCTATCTTTCTTATCTTCATTTTTAAGTGCTTTGGTTTTATTGTGTTGCTGGGGTGCATCCACGGTTTCGTTGTACTTGTACAATGACAATAACGTTCTTCTAATTCTAAAATCTGTTTTTTGGGTGCTTTTGAGTCCACAAAATTCCCACAACTGGCCAACTTTATTCTCCTTCAATGAGAATCTCGAAATTTTATGAAGACCCCAACAAAGCCAAAAACACAAAACTTACTTAACAGTTGACTGGTAAGACACTGAGACAAGCGCCTATCGTCACAAAACCCTCCGACCAGGTGCAACTCCAGCCTAGCAGACACAAAAATCCAGAAAAACTCCTTCACTTTTCAATCCCTTTTAAGACTGAATTGGAATGAATTCGGCTGGATGTGAAAATGCAACCTTTTATTATTATGACGATTACCGTATTTCTCACTACGATTCCATTTTGTTTCTGGGTAAGTAACTACAATACAGGATGCATATCAGGGACATTCTGATAGTTGTAAGTCCTCGACTTATAGCCACAATTCGAGACAGAGTTTCTGTTTGCTAAGGTAGGCGGTTGTTAAGTGAGTCTTACGATCTCTGGTTAAGTGCTCTTATGACCTCTTTTGCCATGGTTAAGCCAATCGTTGCAATTGTTGAGTGAATCACCCAGTCGTTATGAGAATCCAGCTTCCTCCATTGACTTTGGAAGCTGACTGGGAAGGTCTCACATGAGTTCTGCGTTCACATGAACCCAATATTGCTAATCCCGAAGAAAACCTGGCTGGGGCCATTTTTGAAGCTTCAAAGTTGCCACTAGATGGGAGGGGGAGGGAAATAGCTAGCTGGGGTTTTGCAGTCAAAACAAAAGGTTTTCCTATGGGAACCAAGGTCATTCCGACAGGTGGCTGGGAGAGGAGGAGCGAAGTAACCAAGCAACTGGCCAGCACTTCGATTGGACCATGTGACTGATGACTCGGAGAAAGGGGAAAATCTTTCTCTTTTAATTAGAGGGAAACCGTGGGAACTTCCAGAGTTGGTTTTCTTTCACTAGTTGTGCCAATATGATGTATCCAATAAAGTTGTCCTTTGAGGAATCTACCTGCCTCAGAGTTCTACTTTCTAACGGGTGCGTTACTTGGAACGTTGACAAGGATGCTGCAAACAATCCTAAATACACACACCAGTTGCCAAGCATCCAAATTTTTATCAGGCAACCATGGGGATGACATGATGGTATTAAGTGCGAGGACCCGTCGTAGTTTTTTCACTGCTGCTGCAATTTGAAATGGTTGCTAAATAAATTGTTGTAAGTCGAGGACTGCCTGAATTTAACTATTCAGTTGAAGAGGTAGAAAGCAGCTGGGAAGTATGAAGCCCCAACTTTTCACCAGATTATTTAAAAGGACTATTTTTTTTTTTTAAAAAAAAACCTGACCTTCCACATTCGGTGCTTAGAGAAAGCACTTTTACTGAATTTACGATCAGCAGAACTTCTGTTTCGGTATCTGAGCCATCACAGTGAGTTAGACAAATTGCTCCACTCCCTAGAAAGAAAGAAAAAATACAATGAGAATTTGCATCTTATGGAAAACTGTAGCTGTAAAGAACTTTTCTCCAGAATAATGGAATGGAATGGAGTGGAGTGGAGTGGAGTGGAGTGGAATGGAATAGAACGGAATAGAACAGAATGCAGAATAAAATAGAATAGCATAGAAGAGAATGCAAAATAGAACACAACAGAATAGAATAGAAAACAGAACAGATAGAATAGAGAATAAAATAGAGAATAGAATAGAATAGAATAGAATAGAATAGAATAGGACAGATTTGGAAGGGACCTTGAAGGTCTTCTAGTCCAACCCCCTGCTTTGGCAGGAAACCCTACACCACTTCATATAAATGGTTGTCCAATCTCTTCTTAAAAACTTCCAGTGTTTGAGCATTCACAACTTCTGAAAGCAAGTTCTTCCACTGATTAATTGTTCTCACTGTCAGAAAATTTCTCCTTAGTTCTAAGTTGCTTCTCTCCTTGATTAGTTTCCCTCCATTGCTTCTCATCCTGCCCTCAGGTGCTTTGGAGAATAGCTTGACTCCCTCTTCTTTGGGGCAGCCCCTGAGATATTGGAACACTGCTATCATGTCTCCCCTAGTCCACCTTTTCATCAGACTAGACAGAACAGACTTATCAAAACACACGTTAGAGACATATCCGTCAAAGATTTTTGAGGAGTTGAAGATCACTCAACTGGAAGGCACTGAGGTTATGGCCAGTGGTGACAAGATCTGTGGATTTCTGTCATGCTTATTCTAGACACTGGAGCCAAGAAGACAAAACCTTAGTCTATCTCCATTAAACTCTTATTCCACTTCTAAACCCGCTACCCGAAACTTTATAAATGTCTACTTTTATGGGAACCAAACCAGGGATTTTTTTCAGTTATTTCAGTACCTGTATGTCTCAGAACCACTAAATGGCACGTCGTGGCATCATCTGAACCCAGAATGGAAACAGAACCTATCAAGAAAATGGGAGAACATCATGTAAGATCTCGGCTGTCTTCTCTTGGATTGAGAGTTCACAACTCACTCGAGCTCCACCTACCATCTTTGGACGTGGTGGCTGCAAATTCTCTTTGCTGGACATAAAGGAGTCCTTTTGGTCCCACCGCTTGAGCAGGTTGGCTGCGGAACTGTTTGGCTTGCTCCTGGGGGAAAAAAAAAAGCACCTTTGGGACAACCTGGAGGACTATGGAGAATCTCCATAGACCTTTCTTTCTCTCTTCTCTTCTCTTCTCTTCTCTTCTCTTCTCTTCTCTTCTCTTCTCTTCTCCTCTCCTCTCCTCTCCTCTCCTCCCCTCCTCTCCCCTCCCCTTTCTTTTTTCTTTCTTTCTCTTTCTTCTTTCTTTCTTTCTCTTTCTTCTTTCTTTCCTTCCTTCCTTCCTTCCTTCCTTCCTCTTTTTTCTCTCTCTCTCTCTCCCCCTTCCTTCCTTCCTTCCTTCCATCTTTCCTATCCTCCTCCTCCTCCCCACCATCCTGTCAGAGCTGAAGAAGAGGTGAGAAGCGAAACGTCTTCAAAACAAAACCAGAAAGTCCAGTTGCCTCTTGGGGGGGTGGGGGGAAGCACCTTTGGGACAACCTGGAGGACTATGGAAAATCTCCATAGTCAACTAGCACAGCAGGTTGGGCAAAAGCACAGGTTGATGGAGGGAGGGAGGGAGGCAAGCAGGTAAACCCCCTAGACAATACCTGCCACCCACCCACCAGGTGCATGGGGGGGGGGGGGAATCCCCAGCCCCGCCTTCCCCAGGGGCTTCTTCTTCCCCCGCTTTGCCCAAGAGGAAGACGACCTCCCCCCGCACCCCCTTGCCAGCCCGGCCCGGGAGAGGGTCCCCAACCCAACCCGCCCTTTGCAGCATCCCCGCAAGGCGCAGCAGGGCACACCTGAGCCCCGCGGCGGCGCTCACCTGGACGCAGGAGCCCCTCTCCCTCCCTCCCGCTCACCTCCAGCTCCGGGAAGGCGCGCAGCAGTTCCCGGAGAGGCCGAGCCGGGTCGAGCCGCCGCCCCTCCACCAGCAGAGGCATGTCGGGCAGCCTCCACGCCGGAGCTGCTGCAGGGCGACTTCCTGCTTCGGTGCCGCCAGCTGGACTCAGGCCCCGCCCCGGCTGCCAAGCGCCCTGGGAAATGTAGTCCGGAGAGGAGGGGGGGGTTGGAGCTCAGGAGGAGACCCTCACCCCCCTCACTCATCCTGGGCTCGGCCTCCGATTGGGGAGGGGAGGGGTTTTTTTCAGGGACTCCAATGACCTGCAACCCTCGGTCCCAAGCTTGTTGGAGCAGGTGGGTTGGTCCACCTGGGCTCTACTACGGATTGCAGTGCTCAGGTGGCTTCCCACCTTTGCAAGAGCTTGGAGAGGGGGTCGTGTGGGGCTGTGGTCCTGCCCCATCTGGAGGGGGGGTCTCAATCTCGGGGAGGCCTGAGGTCCACTACCTGCATCATGAAACATCTGCAAGACAACGGACCTAGCTCAGAGAGCACCAAGGACCCCACAGTTCTCCTCCTCTGCTCCGTCATCCCCACTCTCTTCTAGCACTGAAGAGGTTACCTAGCTGGGTCATGAAACACCTTGCAAGAAAACAACCGAACTCTGAGACCACCGAGGACCCCGTAGTCATCTTCCTCCTCCTGCTCCCCTCCCCCTCTTCCTCTTCTTTCCTCCTCCTAAACTATTTCTCTTTATTTTCCCAAAACAACTACATAAGACAAGTTGAAGTACAGGTAATAACCAGAAGCCCCTCGGTTGCTAAATTCCCAAGCAGGTTCCTTGATGAGGATTAGTGTCTCCGTTAATTTTTACTCAAAGGAGTAGAAAACTTGTAGACTGGTTGGCTAGTTAATGTGCTAGCTAAAATGTGCGTAAAACAGCCACTGGCAAAAGGCAGATTATGGAGTGGAGGGGGCACAACTGCAATCCTAATCAGATTTAATTACATTTGGTATGAATCAAGACTCCACTGAAGTCAATGCACTTCCTTTGAATAAGATTTAATTCATGAAATGCTGGTTTTAAGAAAAACTGTGGAACCCTAGCTGTTAATCAGAAATGCAGACTTACAAAGATTATCCTAAAACTATTAATCATAAAGTCTGTCCAAATAAGAACTGCTTGTTTTGTCTAATTTCTATCTTAATATTTGCACACCTTAAAATCTGAAAGCTTCACTGTTACCTCATTCATTTGGCAGAGCCAATGGGGCCTTTATTACGTTAATAGCTGTTATAGTTGTTCTTGAGAGTGATCAAGAAAAATTCTAGATGCATTGCATGAAGCTAATAAATGTGTTTAGTCAGCATAGCTTATTCAAACCACAATTAAAGCCAATCATGGCTTGTTCATTTTTTTTCTAGAGTTCTTCTCCTTCCTGCCCAATGCAAATCTTCAGAGAAGACCAATGTGGTAGCCATACTTAAGACTGCTTGTTGACAAAAAAAAACACACACAAAAAAAACAGAACACTGTAATTTTGAGGACAACAATCAAATTCATTTCAAATTTTCTAAGAAAGGTATTCCAACTCACTTTTTCAATACAGCCCAGACAAAATCCCCCCTTAACAGCGTGAAGGTAAAATGAAATAAAATTATACAGGAAGAATCTTTTCCTCTTAAAGGGACCAGGAGCCCTTTGAAGAAGTCCTGATAAATATGTTTGTGCAAATATGTTTTTGCTAAAGAATCCTCTAGGTAGAAACTTTCTCATTTCATTTTTGTATCTGGTTTGGCTCTGCAACCCAGCAGGACAGACACAGACTTCAGAGGATAATTAGGACTGCAGGAAAAACAATTGCTACCCATCTGCCTTCAATAGTGGACTTGTATATACTGCATGAATCAAAAAGAGGGCTGTGAAAATATTTACAGACCCCTCACATCCCAGACAAGAACTGTTTCAACTCCTTCCCTCAAAACGCTATAGATCATTGCACACCAGAACAACTAGACACAAGGACAGTTTTTCCCCAATTGCCATCCCTCTGCTAAACAAATAACTCCCTCAACACTGTTCAACTATTTACAAAGTGTACACTACTATTACTGTTAATCTTCTCATCACTCCTTATCACCCCTCCCCTCCCGCTTGTGATTGTATGACTGTAACTTTGTCTCTTGTATCCTTACGATTTTATATGGACTGTTTCCTAGTATGATTTGATTGCTTATTGCACCCTATGACTATTATTAAGTGTTGTACCTGATGATTCTTGACTCTTGACGAATGTATCTTTTCTTTTATGTACACTGAGAGCATTTGCACCAAGACAAATTCCTTGTGTGTCCAATCACACTTGGCCAATAAAAGAATTCTATTCTATTTTATTCTGTTCTGTTCTGTTCTAATTCTATTCTATATTCTGCACCTTGTATCTGCCAGAGTTTGCTAGGGAAGGCCATTGTGAACGTGCTTGTTCTTCGCTGAATTGGGTTGTCCAAACATACTCTCCTTCCATTTTCTCTTACTTAGGATTGCAAACAACCCAGTACCAGTGAGTCACTTAAAAAAAAAAGGGCAAAAGCAAAGCAGTTTCATCCCTTTGTCCTATTGGGACTCTTGTGTCTTTAAGAGATAGCTTCCTGCTATTTGAGCTGGGGAATAGATAGGAACATTCTCTATTTTAATTTTTTTGTCATCCCTTTATTTTTATACATATGCAAGGCATAGAACCTATCTAATACATCTTCCTCCTCCTATTTTCCCCACAATGCTGTGTGGTGGCTTGGATTGAACTGGCCCAGTCACCCAGCTGGCTTTCATGCCTAAAATGGGATTATGTCTCCCAGTCTCCTAGGTTTTAGGCCAGTACCTTAACTCACTCCACCAAACTGCATTCTGATTAGCAAGTTTGCTTTGAAAATGTAGCATTCTTTCTCTTTTTTTTTTGCCTTTTTATTCCATAGGCAGCAACATGCAGCACTCCCATTGTCTGGAATCGCAGTCTTGTGTTTAATCTGAGGGGATATGTCCCAAAACAGGGAAACACGAAAGGAAAATAAAAAAAAGTAACGTGAAAGTTGAATGCTTCTGATACTTGACAGCTTTCTGTAGTAAATAAGTACAAAAAGTCTCACATTATCACCCTGTCTGGGATGCAAACTTTCAGTTTTGATATCTGAATTATTGCAAGAAAGGAAGCCTTGAGACACTCCCCCCCGTCTCCTGCCACGCGTCTCTTATACATATAAATATCCTTGCTCTCTCTTTTCTTTTCCAAAGATCAGAGCTTGCAGCTGCAGTTCAACTGGGTGATCCGAGACTGGTTTCTGAATTCTGAACAAGAGCGTTGAAGGAGCTTGGCGTCACACTGATCATGCCATCATTTTGGGGAGTTTCACCCCTCAAGAAATCGTCTTCCTCTTCACCTTTGCCCTGCGCAAAAACACACCACAGTTCAAAAGAAAAAGGCAATACAGTGGCTTAAAACAGCACCTCCCCAGCAGTGGGATTCAATTTTTTTTTTTACTGGGTGTGGCATATCTTGGTGGGTGTGGCTTGGTGGGCGTGGCAGGGGAAGGTTACTGCAAAATCCGCATTCCCTCCGCACCCCATTAACCTGCTTTCCAGCTCCGTTCTCCTGTGCAGGGCAACCAAAGGAGACCCAGACAATCAGCTGTGAGTGTGGCTTGGTGGGTGTGGCATTCTGTGGGCATGGCTTGGTGGATTTGTGGGCATGGCTTGGATTTGTGGGCATGGCTTGGATTTGTGGGCATGGCTTGGTGGGCATGGCAGGGGAAGGTTACTGCAAAATCCCCATTCCCTCTGCACCCTATTAACCTGCTTTCCAGCTCCGTTCTCCTGTGCAGGGCAACCAAAGAAGACCCAGCCGATCAGCTGGGACTCGATGGGAGGCAGAGAATAGATGGGGTTGGCGGGGCCAGTCACAGGTGGGATTTGCTGGTTCTCCAAACTACTCAAATTTTCCGCTACTGGTTCCCCAGAACTGGTCAGAACTGGCTGAATACCACCTCTGTATCTCCCCCACTTTGGCCACTTGAAGATGTGTGGACTTCAACTTCCAGAATTCCCCAGCTGGCTGAGGAATTCTGGGCACTGAACTTCACACATCTCGAAATGGCCAAGGTTGGGAGATACTTGCTCTGCCCTGGACTTGTGGGGTGGTTGCTGAACTACCATCTCAGGAGAATCAAGGACGCTGAAAATGCCGGAGTTCACAACATCTGGGAGCTGCAGGTCCCCCACTGATGATCTAAGCTGACCTCCTTCAACTGAAGGGCCGCCCCCCAGACGTGCGGGAATTAGCAAACTTCCCAGCCCAAAGGAGAAGCAAATATTCTCCGCAAGGACACTGGCTGATGGAGCTTGAATGAAACTGCTCACCTCGCTGGGTTCTGCTGTCTCTTTGAGGTCCTCAGCACTTTGCTCTTCCCAAAACTGATACAAAGGATTGATTGTGTTCTTTGACCTGAGAAATAGGGGATAAGAAAGAGGCCGGGAGAGGGAAAGTCAAACAAGAGGTGTTGCTTGACAGGAACTGTAGAGTTGGAAGTACACAACATTTAGTTGATGGGAGATACCGTTTCTCCAAAAATACGAACCTACCCTGAAAATAAGTCCTAGCTTGATGTTTATGTGCGACAATAGAAGCCCTACCCCCCAAAATAAGCCCTAATTAAGATCCCACCCACTCCAGAGTGCAGGGGTAAAAATTAAGCTAGGGTGGGGATGAGGGAGGGGGGGCTGGAGCTGCCCTACAACTTATCTTTTGACAGTTGTACTCAGGCCTTGCACACCCCAACACCTGCCTCGCCTAGCGAAGGCTTTCCTGAAGGCCTCTGTAGCCAATAACAAAGCTCTGGATCGATCCAGAGCTCTCTTATTGGCTGCAGTGGCCTTCAGGAAAGCCTCGCCAGCCACAGTAGTAGTTCCTAAAAGCCTCTGACAGCGAAAAGAAGGACGGGGAAGACGCACGCAAGTGAGGTTAGACAGTCAGTGGATGGCATCCCCCGAAAATAAGACCTGGTGCCTTTTTTTTGGTGGCAAAAAAAAAATATAACAGGGTCTTATTTTCGGGAAGACATGGTATACGGAGGAGAAATGGGCTTCCAAGGTTGACTCTAGATTAGGGGTCCTAACTTGCACAAAAATACAGCAACCTTGAAGGCCTGTTAGGAGATGGGCTGAGACGTTTCAAATTATAATGAAGCGTTGCTAAAGTCT
Source organism: Notechis scutatus (assembly GCF_900518725.1). Next base: position 17,907 of record NW_020717450.1, on the reverse strand, counting down.
TTTCTGTATAAATGTTCAGAAGTCACCACTGCCTATCTAGTTTTGCTCGTCTTACGCAACCGATAAAACACAACCCTGCTTTTTACATATATATATCACGTGGCCAAAATTTAGTTGTCTTGAACTCTTCCAAGGAGATAGATCAGTATTTCACTGCCTGTGCCTTTCCAGATATGTGTCAGGATTCTGGCAGTTACCCCCATTTAAATCATGAATCTTGAGCCAAACTTCCAGAACTTCCAAAGGATTTATTGGGAGTTAACATGTCCGGCACTGCCTGGGTGTAGCCGACTCTGAGGCACATCATTCATTGTCACCCTTGACTCTGGTTTTCCCTCCACCCCCTGGGTGTATCGTAATTCATATTCTCCAACGGGACACATCCATAGCTAAGAGTCATCAATCATGCTCTAGTTTGCACGGCAGAAACTTCAGCCACCTAGTTACTATCTTTGAAAACATCTGTGGAATGCAATTTCGATTTGCAAACTACTGCACTGCTTCCCCCTCCCTTTCTGATGGCAACTCTAAAAAGACCAGAGAAATATTTTATGAGTTGACAATATGATGGACTTCCAAGTCCCATGATTCCTAGTCAGCAGAGCCATTGACTATAACTGCTGATAGTGAATACCCAAGGTGTTTGGAAGGCAGGAGATGAAACAAACGGGGTAAAAAGAAATATTACAGCTTGCCCACTGGATTTGAAAAGAACAAAAAAGCATGTTTCGGAAGAGGGTTGCCCTTTTCTCAACCAGGTACCTTTTAAGAATGTAAGGATCGAACGGAAAAAAACTGTCAAGTGGGTTTGTGGCTGTCTCCACAGACTCTCCTCCACAGCTGCTTCGGACAACTGGCACCGTTTGTCTCCGGTTTCTCTCAATGATGGTGTCACAGAAGGCCACCTGGTACTTCCTGGAGGAGGAGGAGGAAGAGGGAAAGGAGGGAAACAGAAGTTAATTTAAAATTCACAAACGCTCATCCACCTGTTTCCTCTACATTTCTCAGGGCAAGGTATGGAAACACCTTCTTCCCTTGGCTACCTGGGAGCTTCTCTTTCTTCACTCCAGTACTGTAACTGCTTTCTTCTGTGTTAGTAAAGAGACCATATCTTGAGCTACTACTGTTTTCTCTTTCCTTAGCTTTCCTCCTTTGGAAAAGATCCAAATGCTTGGGAAAAGATCCCCAGGATGTCAGTGGAATAAGGGTAGTTTCTACCATGAAGCAGGATTTTTTTTCTTCCTTCTCAATTTTTTTTTCCTTCTCTCCTTTCTCCAGGTACAGAGAAAGAAATATGAGATTGCTATCTTTGCACTGGCTAGGCTAGGAACATGGAAATGGAGTAGGCCCAAGATCTGGGTCTTCAAGGGGTTAATAAACATTTCTTGATGCATCAAATCCTTTGTCTGTTTGAGCAACAGCAGGAGCTGCAGATGAGATGTCTCTACATTTTCACATTCAAGAAACACCTTAGATCAAGGATGTCCAACTTTGGCAAGTTTAAGATTTGTGGACTTCAATTCCCAGAATCCCCATGGCTAGCTAGGGAATTCTGGGAGATGAAGTCCACAGGTCTTAAAGTTGCCAAGGCTGGATACCCCTGTCTGAGACTGTTTTAAAACACGTAAGAAGGAAAAATGTGTCCCACTAACACCCCATTTCTATACGCATTCAATAAATAGTCCTTCTACAACCCACTCCAAATTTTACAGTGATTTTTGACGTAAATAAATGCATTTAATAAATAAACAAACTTTGCAAGAAAGAAAACAATTGTACCTGGTCAGGGCAGCAAAGAGACTCACAATGGTTGGCAAGCAGACCTTCAGAGGGTTTAACTGACACAGAACGATGCGTTCAAAGTTTAAGCTTTGTAAGTAGGCCAAACCTTGAGAACATAAGACCAGAGGAATTTACTACATCGAATCTGGGCTTTCTATGAAGTGCCACATTTTACAAAATTTGATTCTAACAGAAATACATTTAAGTTGTTCTGATGTTGCAGAGGCTTCTAAAAGACACCATTCTCTGGGAAACATGGCGTAGCAGATTCTTAGTGGATCAATGCATATAGATAGTCCTCAATTTACAACCATTTGTTTAGTGGACTTTTCCGAAGCTACAAAAGCACTGGAAAAAGTTTGAAACAGCACTGGAAAAAGTAGGCCGTGTTGTGGTTCGCCGGCAGCCTGTGCAGACGGCAGCTGAATTGGACAGTGGGGAAGAACGGGGACCAGTCTGGGGAGGACTCGGACGAGGGTCCTGCATCAGATGCAGGGATGGGGCCAGGACCATCTGGGAGTGGGGTGCTGACTCCAGAGCCTCCAGAATCTGGCAGCAGTGAGGCTGAGGAACAAGGGAAGCCTGTTCCCAGTGTGCGTATGCGCAGAGCTGCTAGAAGGCGAAAGCAGCTGAGACAAAAGGGGCGACTCAGGAGTAAGGCTGGGAGGCGATTGCCCCTCCTATAAGACATAAAGGAAGTGCAAAGGTAGAGAAACCTTTGCGGGAAGCAAAGTTGTTTGTTCTGTTCGGATTAATCCTTGAAGCTCTGTGTGGACTTTGTACTTTGGTTGTTTTTTTACAGTTAATTTGGTACTCTAGTTGTTGGCAGCAATTCAAAGGAGAGAAAGGTGGGTGCTTATCTTGAGGGACTATTTGGGACTCATTACCAGCTGGGAGTGAACATAATTCCCAGCATTGAAATAAAACAAGAGTTGTTTGGACTAAGTGTGTGCTTTAATTATGGTCTCAGGAAGCCTTGGTCAGAACAGGCTATTTGTGGGAAGGTAATGATTCTAGGCTAATTCCTCTCTTGACTCCACCCCAGGCTCTGCCCGTCCTTCTCCTACATCTAGGTCAAAAACAGACATGTTCTACCCATCTCTTCTCCTTGTCTGGTGACCTTTCTGCTCACCTTTCTTGAGATTTCCATCCAGGATCTGCTTGTGGCGAAAGATGACGATGTAGAACACAGCCTGGCAGGCTGCATAGAACGGACCGTGGAGCGCAACGTCACAAAATGCTCGGGACCCCGTGCCCTGGTTGTCGATGTAGGTGTGCAGCCAGCTAACCAGGAGATCTAAGCAGGCTTTCACTGTCCTGAAATGATTTTAAAAAATAAAACCAGGCTAAGTCACCAGAAGTGGGCTGACATCTTTGGGATGTAGCCCCTATTTGGCAGGTTAATCCATCCCAAGGATCACTCTTGTGAGCTACTTACACAATGGGAATAAACTTGGCCCGTGCCAAAAAGCTGCCAATGAAGTTCCCGGTGGTTTGCCGGATGACAGGAGGAACATTTGGATTCTGTAGTTTTTTCCAGAGATGCTCCAGAAAAGCCTCTGCAATTATCTGGAGGACATACACAGCTATTAAGGCTGGGGCAGTGGCCACAGGTATCAGTCAGTCAGTTAAGGGGAATGATTAACTATAAATAATTGGAAATCAAAAATCAAAGGTTTATTTTATTTATTTGTTAAGTTTATTTGCCCCCTGTCTCGCTGTGGGACTACTCTAGGTGACTTACCACAATAAAAAAGAAGAAAAATGAAAAGGCGTTCAAACAGAAAGTAAATTAATGGAACAATAAAGCAAACAATGACAAAGGAACAGAACAAGAATTAAATACATCAATAGTTACCAATGTGCTTCTTGTCCAATTAAACCAAAAGCAAATAACTATTTTCTGTCAGAGATTTTGGGTGAGGTCAATAGCAGGATGTAACTTGGTAAGTTTTAGCCAGTTTCACATAAAGGCTAGGAAGATCTAGTTAAAGGGAAAGGGGTAAAAGAAAGAAGAGAATAAAAGTTTATTTGGTTACTTACCAATCTGAAACTACAGAGGTAGAACATGATGAACTGCACATGACATGATCCGTGGGTGGTTAAAATCAGCTTATCAAATATAGCCACAAGGTCTCGGTATAAGTCTTTGGTGTTGCCAACGTCAATTTTCCCTAGGAATAAAAACATATTTATGTTCCCTGGAATTATATGCTAAGAAAAATGAGGAACTTTTTAAAAAGGCTGTTTGTTTGTCCAACTTTCAGATGCTGAATATTCTACAATTAATATAACTAACTATAAGGCACATCCTCTGAAAACCATGAAGGGGTGAAGATTGTCCTTAATTAGAAGAACTTGAATTGGCTTAAGAGAAACAGAAACTGTGGAGCTAAAAGATGACGCGATTTCCACTTACATGCCCAAATTATGAATTATGGCAATACGTTACAACATCATCCAGGAATTCCTTTTAAGTGGTCACCTACATTAAGCCCAAATGCTCAGCTCAGCACTGCCAAATAATGCTTGGGAAACTGCCCCGGGTTTATTACCGTTAACGTAGCATACATCTTTAATGTAGGAAAACATCACAATCATCAAGATGTCTAGGCGTTCTGCAATGGGGTGAGCCATGATGTCACTCTTCTCTGGATTCTCCACATCTTCATCCTATTGAAACCAAAACCCGGCTAAATTCAGGTAGTCCTCAAACTTACAACAGTTCATTGACTTTCTGACAGTGAGAACAATCAACCAATGGAACAGAGGTTGCCTTCAGAAGTTGTGGGAGCTTTATCACTGGAAGCTTTCAAGAAGAGACTGGACTGCCATCTGTCAGAAATGCTTGGGTGGGGGGTTGGACTAGATGACCTACAAGGTACCTTCTAACTTCTCTTTTCTATTCTATTTCTTCATTCCATTATTCTATTCTATTCTATTCTATTCTATTCTATTCTATTCTATTCTATTCTATTCTATTCTATTCTAATCTTTCCTTATTCTATTCTATTCTATTCTATTCTATTCTATTCTATTCTATTGTAACCGTTCAAAGTCGCAACAGCCCTGAAAAAAAATGACTTATGACTGCTTTTCACACTTGCAACCATTACAACATCCCATGCTCATGTAATCAAAATTCAGATGTTTGGCAACTGACTCATATTTATGACGATTGCAGTGTCACGGGGTCAGGTCACAAAAGGGGACCTCCTGACAAGCAAAGTCAATGGGGAAGCCAGATTCAGACAACAATTGTGTTACTACCTCAATAACTGCAGTGATTCGCTTAGCAATGATGGCAAAAAAAATAGTGAAATGGGGCAAAACTCACTTAACAAATGTTTCACTTAGTGATATATATTTTGTTTGTGACTTGAGGATTACCAGTAATTTGCAATTCACAGAAAAGATGGGTTAAGTGAAAATGTTCTTGCTCATTTTAAGTCAGCTGCACGTTAGAGTAAGGCCTGCTTTCTGAGTAATGGACCGTGAATAACCCTTTGCCCAAGCTAAGTTATAAACCAGAGGGCGCCAACCTCAGGGACCACCAAACTCATAATTTTAAATCCCGCGGACCAGAGACCCTGGGAAAATCCCCAGAAAAGTCTGCAGGAAAATCCCCCACCCCATTTTCCTACCGATCAATCGTTCTTTATTTGGGATTGCAAGATACCATCTACAGCTCCATTCTCAGGGAGAGAGAGAGAGAGAGAGAGAGAGAGAGAGAGAGAGAGAGAGACTTTTGGCTTCATGCAAGGAAAACAGCAGAAGAAGCGGAAGTCTTTCTTTCTCTGCCCCAAACTCCACCAGAAATGAGTTTTTGTGAGACTTGTCACACCGACGCAGCCTCTTGGAGCAGGATGCCTTACAGCAGGGGTCCCCAACCACCGGTCCGCGGACCGGTACCGGTCCGCAGAACAACTCCTACCGGTCCGCGGCTTGCTGGGCGCCGCCATCTTTTTTTCATGAAAAAGTGCTTCCGGTGAGCTTTTCCGGGTAGAAAGCTCACCGGAAGCACTTTTTCATCAAAAAAAGATGGCGGCACCCAGCTGATGCCGGTACCGGGCCGCGGCGTCAAAAAGGTTGGGGATCACTGCCTTGCAGGGTCCCAAAGACTCATTTCTGGCAGAGTTTGGGGGAGAGAAAGAAAGACTTTTACTGCTTTCCTTGCGTGCAGCCAAAAGCAGAAGAAAGTGGAAGGAAGCAGCCCGATGGCCAGGCCAGGCGAGTGGGGCAAGTTCCCCCCTCCGCCCTTTCCCCCCTCCCCTCACTACCTCGTGTTGTTTGCAATGCAAGCGACGCAAGCCTTGTGTTCCCACAGGCCATGTGGGCGACGCAGACTTGTGTTCCCGCGCAGCCTGGATTAGTTTGTTTACTTTATTGTTATTGCATCTCGTACAACGAAATCAAACGCCATCTTCAGTGCACATCATGACCATGAAAATAAACACAAAAACACGTCCTTCACACTCCACATTAATTGCTTGGGGGTGTGTGTGTGTGTGCTTTGGGAGTGATATTTTTCTGAGGACCACCAAAATTTTCTTGTGGACCACCAGTGGTCTGCTCACTGGTTGTCGACCACTGCTATAAACTATGGTTTCCAAGTCACTTGAGTTTCATTGAGGTTTATGTGGTTTGGGTTGAAAACACCGTACAAATCCAACTCTTGGGCTGCAATTAGGAGCTCTTGATAAAGATGGGCAACTACAAATCAGACCCAGCCTACATGTAGCATCTGAGCTCACTGCCAAATGTGTCCTTTTTATGTTAACACACAAAGCAGGTTACAATAAAACTCATCTAGTTACGATTTGAGTAAGAGAACTTTGAAGCAGCAATGGGAATCAACTCCAAGATTAAAAACTGCTTACATTTCCTGCTAAGAAACTATTCCTTAAAAGGGTTAAAAAAGCTATTTGGCCTGTAAGATTTAAGATAATGAGTGTATGTGTGCGCGCACACATGTATTAATACCGTTTAATGAGCAAACTTACCATGTTGAAGAGTCCCTTCTCGCTGTTTCCTTCTTCGTCTTCTTCGGCAGCTTCAATATCTTTTCTTGGGGCACTTACCTGTTAAATTAAAATGGGATGAGCTTGAGTGTTTCTGAAGTTATAGTCAAGGTACAGAACTGTATAACAAGTGAGGGGTCTTTGGTGCTCTCTGGGCTTGGCTGTTTTCTTGCAGACGTTTCATTACCCAAACTAGGTAACATCACCAGTGCTAGGAGGAGAGTGTTCAAGGAACCAAGAGCAAACCACACTCCTTCTAGCACTGATGATGTTACCTAGCTGGGTAATGAAATGTCTGCAAGAAAACACCAAGCTCAGAGAGCACCAAGGGCCTCTCATTTCAACCCTGAGCTGCAAATGTTCTCCTTTATCAATGTATAACAAGTATATTCCTTATCTCACTGCCCAATTATTCAGTAAATACAAACAGAGCAGCATCATTTACTGAAGAATATGAAGTTTGTAAAAATTAAGCCAGTTTTCGCAAGGGGAATTATGGAGACCCTTTATAAACAACCACCATTTACAGCATTCTGTACTTACATCAATTTTTAGCAGCTTCTCAACAACCAGCTCCAAAATGTCATGCCTCAACGCTGGGATATATACGCTTATTCGTAGCAAATTATGGAGATAACATTGCTGAAATGGAAGAATTCCCCATGAAAACGCTATCAAGGAATTTTAAAAATCACATCTAGAAAACTAAGCGAAACTAATTTTGGGACCTTCAGGTTTTACATCCTATTTTAGCATCATCATGTATTTAAATAAAGAATTCTTTAAAATCCAGTTTTTATCATACTGCTTGGACACAATATATCCACCAGAGGTATTTTATCTGAGAAAGCAACTGGGGTTCATACATCAGTGGATTTGTTTATTGTCTATTAAATTGCAATTCGTTAATTTCACATATGCTAAGCCACAAGCCATGCTGTGCAAACCACAATCACTTCTACAGAATGGGAAAATAAAACCAAACCAAACACACTGGGCTTAGCAAAGATAAACAAAACTAATAATTAAATATCCAAAGGAGAAGAAGACCTCCTTCACAGTAATAATCATGATGTATCTGAGTTTCTGAGCCATCAAGATCACATTTTCCACTAACAGATTTTTTTTAAAGCGGCTTTTAATTAAATGAGCAGCAGATACCAGAAGCACTAAAGAATCTTCATTTCCAGAAAATCGGGTACTTACTAATGTTCTTTCTGATTTATTAACAAAGGGAAATTTTTCAGCCAGCACTGGCATGAGAAATTGTGGCGTCCTACAACACAGAAAATACAAGCCACAGATAAGCAAACCCAACCTTTATTTATTTTGTTGTGTGGACTACAGACAAGGTTTAAGGAGGAGCCTAGAAGAACAAACTCAGATCCAGCAATCTTGGAAAAGTGCTCCCAGAACTGATCACACCACCATCAATTCATACTCTACAAATGGCTTGAAATAGATAATACTGTTCCCGTCTGTCCTGTGCATGTTTGATGATTCTGAATGTGTTTACAGGTTTCCCCTTCTCTATGGAATATCATTTTCTGAGGTATGGTTTACTTTTCCAAAAAAAACCATGGAAACATGTCAGTGGGCCTAGGGATCATGTATGGAGGTGAAGCCAACCATGTGGTTGGTCTGATTGTGTTGCTGCTACCATGGGATGGGGTTTAATGTTGTGAATGTTTAATGTCATAAGCCGCCCAGAGTCCCCTGTGTGAGAATTGGGTAACCGTATACATTTAATGTCAACTCACAAAATATTTCTATGGTCTTTTTAGAGTTGCCAACAGAAAGGGAGGGGGGAACAGTTAGCAGCTTGCATTCCATAAATAGTTTTCAAAGATAGTTTCCAGGCGACCGAAGTTTCTGCCGCGCAAAATTCTAACTGGAGAGCATGATTGATGACTCTTGGCTATGGATGTGTCCCATTGGAGAATATGAATTATGATACACCCAGGGGGTGGGGGGAAAACCAGGGTCAAGGGTGACAATGTATGATGTGTCTCAGAGTCGGCAGGCAGCGCCGGCATGTTTACTCCTAATAAATCTTCTTGTAAGTTTTCGAAGTTCTGCTAGAGACTCATGATTTAAATGGGGGTAACTGTTGGAGCCCTGACATTTGCTTAACATTAAATGAATAAAACATTTGCTTTGAAGATGCAGCATGGAGTGGCAATATTCGGATGGCTAGGACTTAATGTTGCAGAGGGTGAGGTCACATCACCTATATGTAGAGGGCTGGGTTTGGGGTGAAAAGTTAAGGGTTTGCATTCTAATAGTAATATGTTTATAGGGAGGGATATTCATGTGTTTCCCACCTTAGCACATGGAGGGGCAATGTTGATACTTTCTGGAATCTTGGCTGGATGGGGCTATGTCATGTCAAGTGTGAAAGACACGTGAAGAAGCTTCAATTAAACTGGTTGTTAAAAGTTAATGTATAGGAATCCTCTCAATTAACAGTTGAGACCTTGTTAGAATTAGATTAGGGCAAAACAGCACTCAGGTAGGGTTGGGTTTAGTTCTCTTGTGACTATGTAGGGATTCGAGGCTGACCCCCCCCCCCTTTTCATTCTACCCCCAGGTTCTGCCACTTCTACCTAGGGGCAACCAAAAAGCAGCTTATGTTACACCTTGTCTTCCCCGGCCCACAAAATCAAAGGTATTTAACTTACAGGGGGACGTATTTCACAATTGTCTGCAATGCTCTGTGGCAGGTGGTGAAGCTCTCGACAACATCTGCAGAGATTGAAAAACAACAGGTCTGGTGTCAACTCATAAAACATTTTCTATACACGTTTTATAGTTGTCAACAGAAAGAAGGGCGGGGGGGGGGGGGGGGCTAAAAGGAGCAGGCAGCAGTGTGGAATCGAAAGTACGTCCCATTCATATTTTCTTCAGAGACTGATTAGATGACTGAAGCTTCTGCCGCACAAAAATCTAATTGGAGAGCAGGATTGATGACTCTTGGCTATGGACGTATATGAATTATGATATACCCGGGGCGGGGGGGAAGCAGGGTCAAGGGTGACAGTGAATTACATGTCTCAGAGTCGGCTACGCCCAGGTCATGCCAACATGTTGACTTCCAATAAATCCTTTGAAATCCTGGGAGTTTGGCTCGAGACTTATGATTTAATTGGGGTAACTGCCAGAATCCTGACATCTGGTTAATCCAGAAAGTTCGTGGATATGAGACTTCTACTTTAGACGTGGTCAAGACCTTCTTCCAATTTCTGAGGGCGGTTTTTGTTGCTACTGCATTATTTATCCCCCATTATATATGAGAAACCCTTTTTTCAGTCGGACGTGCTTCCGTCAGGCACCAGGTTCAGAAAAGGCTGCGCTTGAAAAATGCCGGCCCTTGGTTTGGAGCGTTGCCAAAGAGATCTACACGATCACGGAGGAGCAATCGCTCAACTGGTCAAAATGTCTAAGCAGACTCTAGGTTCTGAACACTGAAGGACCAGGCGCATTCAAGATTTATGGGCAATGGGTATAGAATTTCCATCGCTAAGTAAGGCAGTTGTTAAGTGAGTTTTGCCTGATTTTAAAACCTCTTTTTTGCCATGGCAATTAACCGCAGTCATTAAGTGAATCGTCTTCCCCTACTTACTTGGCTTGTCGGAAGCTGTCTGGGAAGGTTGCAAAGGATGATAGCAACAGCGCTTAGACTTATACATCATTTCACAGCGGTTTTTCAGAGTCAGCCTATTTTCCCCCCAACAATCTGGGTCCTCATTTTACCGATCTTAGAAGGATGGAAAGACGAGTCAACCTTGAGCCGGTCAGGATCGAACTGCTGGCAGTTGGCAGAATTAGCCTGCAATTCAGCATTCTAACCACCGCGTCACCACATGATTGCATGACCCCGGGAACATTGCAATTATCGTAAATACATGCTGGTTGCCAAGTGCCTGAAATCTGATCATGCGATCATGGGTATGCTATGATGAGTGTGAGGACTGGCTGTAAGTTGAAGTTAACCTGTGGACTCCAGCTTTTACCAGGACCGCTCTGAATCAAGTAACACTCCCTTGGGTGCAGAAACCCAGCTAGAAAAATAAAAATAATACTCCAAATGGGCAGAGTACCTAAGGATAAAAGAAGTCAGTCAAGAAATACAAAAAAGGAAGTACTCACTTTCATCATCGTCTGAATCGGAGATGTCCACGTCGTTCTCCCGGATGGTTATTCGGGCTGGGTAAAAACAAGAGGGGCTTGTAATCAGTCATCTAGTTGATCCACAAAAGAGCCTTGCAGAACATTTTATAATCGATCAAAAACACAGTTTTCCTTAACAGGTTTACAACTGCTCCCTTGGGGGGCTGTGAAGCCAAGTTTCCTTGCTTTGAATTCCTATTATAAATTCTAAAATAAACAAATGAGAAACCACAACTTCTATTTTTAATCGTGGGAAAAAAGGCAATCTTACCTACTAATCAAAAATGAATTAGTATGTTTTTTTGGCAAGACAAATTATTATTACTACTATTATTATTGGCTAGCACTGATGATGTCAGAGAGCAGCAAGGACTCCTCAAGACAGATTTTATTATTATTTTTTTGTAACACTGAAGAATTATTTTTCCCTCCTCCAAAGTAGATTCCTTCTATTTGAGGTGAGTTATACAAGAGAGTCTTTCTGTTTCCTGTTACTTGTTTTTTTAAGTTGGGTATTTGTGTTCTTAGGGGAGGATGGTTAATTTTTTTTTGGTTTGGGGGGGGGGAGCTATTAAATATTTTATATTCTTTTTTTTTCGTAAAAAGGGGGGAAAAAAATACTTACGTGGTACAAAGTGCGAGACGATCATTGCCAGGCATGGCCTAAGATAGATTGTCTGAGCAGACACTAAATTACTCAGGAAAGCTAGATATTCTTCCACCACAGACTGGCTTCTTCTCAACCATGGCACTTTCTACATTTTTAGAGACAACAGGATCAGAAATTGGGAGCATCTGTTGTGCCCCCCCCCCCCCCCCAGTCCAAAGCAAAAAGCACACCCAATGCAATCGGATAATTCTTACCAACAGGATGGTAATTAGTTGTTCAAACTCCTTGGTCAAAAATGTAATAGAAGACCGAAATTCAGAGAGCCAGTTAATAATCTGGTCATCCTAAAAATAGAAGCCATTGTATCTTAATTACTGAATCACACTGGCTGTCAAAAAGTTTTAGCTTGGGGTGGGGGAAGAGATTAGTTTGTTTTTAAGATAAAGACCATCAGACCAAGAGCCTGCCATATTGCTTGTCACAAGTGTGACAGCTAGATTAGCCTCTCAATTTCAAAACAGCAGAAGAATTAAAGTTTTGTGGGGTCCCTGGTGCTATCTGAGCTTGGTTGTTTTCTTGAAGATGTTTCATTACCCAACTAGGTAATATCATCCGTGCTAGAAGGGAGTGAGGTTTGCTCTTTGTCTTCCTTCTAGCACTGAAGTTATCTAGTTGGATAATAAAATGTCTGCAAGGAAACAAGCTCAGAGAGCATCAAGGACCTTCACAGTTCACAACCCTGAGTTACAAAAATTTTCTTCTATTTGGAGTTTTGTCCTACACTTTCCCAGGAAAACTATTCACCAGCTGCCTGCACAGAATGGGAGAAATTAAGTACCTGTGTAATCTAGTGGGATGTTCAAAGAGACCCAATAAATTAGACCCACCTCTCATATGCATATGAAACTCTTTATTATACTGTCACTGTCATTCTTTTGTCATAGAGAGGGAAAGGAGATGTAGACCCTCCCAGCTGAAATGCTTGGCAATCTCGCATGGCTATTTGCAAATGGCAAAGTCCACTGGGTAATGTAGTTTTCCCAATATAGCTGACAGATGACAGAACTAGGTAAACTTGTGATTGTTAAACCTGGTAAATAGTGGTGGAATTTAGAAAAATGTGTATATAATATTTGGTTTAAAAAATGAATTTATAAATCTGATTGGATTCATCTTCCAGGTTGTGTTTTGGTAACATAATGGCTCATCAGCAATTATAAACTATAACCCATAAAGTATACGACAAAGAGATTCAAATTATGTATTTCATCCTTTCTTAAATCTAAGGAGGCATTTCAGAGAATTTGAATATTTATAGAAACCTTACTTTTATGTCTGGATCCAACAGCTGATGCTTCAGCAAATCAAACTCAGTGGTCTTGCCCTGAAAGAGAAAACTTTAAGCTCTGCATAAAGAATTCCACCAGGAGTGGTATGGTGGCCTAGAGGTGGAGCTCTTGCCTCACCATCAGGAGGCTGTGAGTTCGATCCTAGGTAGAGGCAGATATTTCTCTCTCTCTGGGCACACTGAGAATATATATCTGCTGCATATAATTCCATACTGGCAACAGGGAGTGCATCCGGCCAGTAAACACTCCAACTCCATTCAGTTGCCCAGAGTCCACCCCACAAGGGATTATGGGGGTCGTCAAAAGTAGATGATTATGATAAAGAACTCCACAAATCCTTTCCCCAGATATAGTAGAAATAATTCATTAGTGGAGGAAAAACAGTTCCTTGAGGATGAATTATCAGTATTAAAAACAGGAAAAAAAATGTCACGAGTGCATCCCATGCATTGGATGTATTTTTTTTTCCTTGCAAACACCACCTACAGCCTTACCTGTTGATATTTCAGAAGGATCTCTGACAAAGTACCACCGAATCTGACCGTCTTCCTCGGTGGCGATCTCAGGAATTCATCCTCAGCCAACATGTCAGAAAATCCTAAAAAAATAAAATAAAATTGCAATGTAAGGTCGGCATCTGACCACGAAAGTTGAAAAAACGTTGGATTGTGATGAACCTGCTATGAGAACCAACCAGTGTTATTTATGATGGAAGTTGTAGCAGAAGCAGGGCCTCGAGTTCTGGCAGGCCCATCTGCCCCTCCGGTCTCCCTGCAGCAGCCCAAATACAACTGTGGTGGTGGGGATGATGGGAATTGTAGTAGAACCAGGGCCTCGAGTTCTGGCAGG
>NW_020717449.1:15124-29575 GCF_900518725.1 Notechis scutatus | reverse complement strand
GGTGGAGTTTGGGGGAGAGAAAGAAAGACTTCTGCTGCTTTCCTTGCGTGCAGCCAAGAGCAGAAGAAGGAAGAAGCGGAAAGAAGCAGCCTGGTGGCCAGGCCAGGCGCATGGGGCGAGTGGGGCAAGTTCCCCCCTCCACCCTTTCCCCCCTCCTCTCACTCCCTCGTGCTGTGCGCAATGCAAGCGACACAAGCCTTGTGTTCCCACAGGCCATGTGGGCAGCGCAGCCTTGTGTTCCTGTGCAGCCTGGATTAATTGCTTTGAGAGTGACATTTCTCTGCGGACCACTGAAATTTTCACCACTGGTCTAGTCCAACCCCCTGGCCAAGCACGAGACCCCTAGCTCAGGGGTCAGCAACCTTAAACACTCAAAAAAGCCACAAAGATTCTAACGGGAATCCCCTTGTTCAATTCTGGAGCTGTCCAGTTCCCCCACCATAGAGTCTCCTCCTAGCACGGCGTCCTTTTTCCTCTGCTGGCTGGAAGTCCAGTCCTCCCACCATAGAGTCTCCTCCATGCACGGCGTCCTTTTTCCTCTGCTGACTGGAAGTCCAGTCCTCCCACCATAGAGTCTCCTCCTAGCACGGCGTCCTTTTTCCTCTGCTGACTGGAAGTCCAGTCCTCCCACCATAGAGTCTCCTCCTAGCACAGCATCCTTTTTCCTCTGCTGACTGGAAGTCCAGTCCTCCCACCATAGAGTCTCCTCCTAGCACTGCATCCTTTTTTTTTTCTCTGCTGACCGGAAGTCTGGTTCCCTCCACCATAGAGTCTCCTCCTAGCGTGGCGTCCTTTTTCTTCTACCTGTCCTAACCCAAAGCCCTATCAATTGTGGAGCCAACCAGAAACCCCCCCACCCGTGCCATAAAGTGTCTCCTGACGCACCATGTTTCCCACCCACCCTCAACTAGAAGCTCCTCTCAAAATTGTGATGCTGACTGGTGACAGGGAGCCACAGCAGAGGGATGAAAGAGTCCCATGCGGCTCCAGAGCCACGGGTTGCCAACTCCTGCCCTAGCTAGACCATTCCAGACAAATGGTTCATTGGACGGGTGTCGCCGTCCTTGTATTAAAAGTCCTGGAGAAGGAAGAAGTAAATGGGATCCAGATGGGATCTTCAGAGGAGGAGATCTTCGGTGTTGGTCCTCTCGTGAAGAATTGAAATACCTGATTGTAAGTGTATTAACAGCGGCTAGGATTGTATTTGCTAAAAACTGGAAAAATGAGAAGATACCATTGCAGGAAGAAATTATTAAGAAAATATTGGAATGTGCTAGAAATGAGTAGATTGACATTTGAAATTAGAGAACAAGATGATAAACAATTCTATAAAATATGGGACCTTTTCTACCAATGGTTAGATAATAAAATACAATAATAGAATATTTAGAATTTTAGAAAATAATGAATATATAAAGATTTATTTCTTTTCTTTTTTGATATTATATTTATAAAATGTTATTAGGATAGATTTGGTATGACTATATGATTTGTTATAAAATAAACTAAGTAAACTATAGTTATCTCGTAAAGTATGAATGAATAAAATCATGGTCAAATGATTGTTTAATAGTGATATTAAGGTATATAATTTCTGATTGACAATATGAGATATTATGTAATGTAATTGTAATTGCGACCACGAAATGGATGCACAAAAAATTGGTAAACCAACCGATACACTGTTTGTATATTTATGAAAGAAAGTTGGATGTTTTTATGTTTTTATGTTTTGTCTGTTTTGTTTGTTTTTAAAAATCAATAAAATTGTTTTCAAGAATTGTGGAACTCTTCACATTGGTGAAGTCCTCTGGTGAAGCATTGCTAGAACCAAGGAGGAATTTCCTAAGAATCAGCCAGTGGAAGTTCTGGGTGCTCAAAAAATGGAGGCTTTTAAAAACAAGAACAGATAGGCAGAAAAACAGCTTCTATCCCAGGGCAGTAGCCCTGTTGAATTCTACTGTATAGTGTAATGTTGGTGTGGTGTCGTGGATTTTCAATTCAATGTGTGGAAGGTGAAGGATGTGGGTTTGTGTTTATTTTCATGGTCATGATGTGCACTGAAGATGGGTGTTTGATTTCATTGTACGAGGTGCAATGATGATAAAGACTAGACTAAACTAAGAAAAGAATGGACAGCCATTTGTCTGGAATGGCAAAGTCTCCTGCTCAAGTAGGGGGTTGGACTAGAAGACCTCCGAGGTCCCTTTCAATTCGGTTATTCTATATTCTACTGGCAATCTTTTACAATGACCATTTTACAATGATAGAGATCACGTGAAGTATTAATACCACTTTATAAGGCCTTGGTAAGGCCACACTTGGAATCTTGTGTCCAGTTTTGGTCGCCACGATGTAAAAAAGATCTAGAAATTCTAGAAAGAGTGCAGAGAAGAGCAACCAGGATGATGAGGGGGCTGGAGGCTAAAACATACAACAAATGGTTGCAGGAACTGGGCCTGGCTAGTCTAGGGAAGAGAAGGACCAGGGGAGACAGGAGAGCATCTTCCAATATTTGAGGGACTGCCCCAAAGAAGAGGGCATCCGCAAGCTATTCTTCAAAGCACCAGAAGGGAAGATAAGAAGCAGCAGGTGGAAACTCATCAAGGAGAGAAGCAACCTGGAACTAATGAGGAATTATTTGATAATGGGGAACAATTCATCCATGGAATAATTTGCCTCCAGAAGTTGTGAATCCTCCAACTTCACCATCAGGGAGGCGTTACAGGTGTCTTAAAATGAGGACTAATAGATTGAGAAACAGTTTTTTTTTTCCCAAGGCAGCAATTGTCTTGAATCAAACAGTGCGTTTGTGATTTAGTCCTATTATTATTATTGTAATTGTTCTAATTTTTAAATACTCTGTAGCGTGATTGTGATGTGGTGTTTAGGGCACTGCGCTGGAGTAGCTTTCAAATTTCATTGTATTCGTGGAATGCAATGACAATAAAGGCATTCTATTCCAACACTGGAATTATGAAGAGATTGGATGACCATTTGCCTGAAATAGGATAGGGATTCCTGCCTGAGCAGGGGTTGGAAGACCTCCAAGGTCCCTTCCAACTCAGTTCTTCTGTTCTATTCTGACTCTGTGGTTTCTTCCCCAAACCCCAAACATTTTAACCTTGACCTCACCCCTTTCCTAAGAGATCTGTAGGGGGCGTGCATAAGTGCACCAATCGTGCCTACCGTCCCTGTCCTATTGTTCCTTTCGTTTTTCTTATATGTACCCATTTCATGTTTTCGTAACTATGTTTATACTTATACCTGTTATCTTGTAAGCAATTGACAAATCAAACAAATAAAGTAAAACATAAATATACTAAACCATGCTCTGATGTTTGCTTTCTATCCAACCGGCGTCACCCTGAGCATCAAAGCCACAATCTCTGTTGTGAGTCACGGGATGGCAATGTCCAGGCAGCCACTGGACATTGTCCCCCATCCGAAGTGCCTCTGGGGGGGGGGGGAAATCCCATTCCAAATCTAGGCTGGGAACGGGTCAACCAGGGAAAGCCGCTTTCCGGAACGAGGGTGCAGCTTCCTGCTTCTTCTCAAAGCTGGCAGTGGGGAGAGTTTGGTTCCTGTTTCTCTGCATTAGAGGCACCCAGCGGCAGGGCGACTCCAGACACCCATCCTGGTCTGAGCAGAAGGTCTCCAGGAGTTTGGAGGTGGGAAGATGCGCAGGGAAAGCCTTCTGGTGCTCGGGATTTGCTGGTTCCTGTCCTCCTCTGAGGGCGTAAACCCAGGTTTTGCAGGCAGGATCACCAAGAAAGGATTGGACTATGGTAGGTACTCAGCTGTTCTTTCCAGTAGAGCCCCCTCTCTGCCCCACAGCCAACCGTCGGACAACGGGTGGGGTGCAAGGAGAACAGGGTGGGGTGACTCAAAAGTGACTCTCTCGTTTAGAACAGTTGGAAGGGACCTTGGAGGTCTTCTAGTCTAACCCCCTGCTCAGGCAGGAGGTTCTATATCATTCCTGACCAATGGCTGCCCAGTCTCTTCCTGAAAGCCTCCAATGTTGGAGCACCCACAGCTCCTGACAGGCAGCTTCTGCTCCACCGGTTGATTGTTTCTCACTGCCCGAAAGTTTCTCCTTAATTCTCCGTCGGAATCTTTCTTTGGAGATCTTTCCATCTGTTGCTTCTTGTCCTGCCTGCAGAGAACGACCCCCCTCTTCTCTGTAACAGCTCCTCAAATATTGAAAATGCCATCAGGTCACCCCTAGCCCCTCTTTTCATTAGATTATTCAATTCAGCTGGAAGGGACCTTGGAGGTCTTCTAGTCCAACCCCCTGCTTAGACAGGAAGCCCTACACTATTTCAGACAAGCATCTGTCCAGCCTCACCTTGAAAGCCTCCAAGTGATGGAGCACCCACAATTTCTGGTGGCAAGCTGTTCCACTGGTTAATTGTCCTCACCATCTGGAAATGTCTCCTTATTTCCAGGTTGTTTCTCTCCTTGATGAGTTCACCGAACCAGCCATAACATTAGCACCCTGCCCCTGACTTGATCTCTAACAAACTATACCTCTCTCTCAAAAAAAAGAGCCAAGGTTTGGTGGGTTATTATTATTTTTTTAGAGATTTAAGGTTTTAGAGATTTAATGGCCAGGTTTGCACATTCTCTATTGGAGAATGTGACTTTTGGGGGGTTGTTTCTAACTTCTAATATTACGGGGTTGTGTCAAATCCGAAATTACTACGGACTTTGCCAATTTGATGCTTTCCTAAATAAAAGAAATTGTTTTGCAAGATGGACTTTGTTCTTTTCTTTTTGAAATGGATTTCATCACTTGGAAACCTGACACACCGTTTTAGACTGTTTACTTGTGACGGACTGATTGCAAACATCGGATACAATCTGGTGGTGATCCAAGAAGGAGGTAGTTGCTAGGCGGGATGGAAATCCCATCTCTTTTTAACCTGCGTTGCAACCTGTGTAAAAAGAGCCGTGAAGTTGCTTGTAACCAACAGGAGATTCTTTTGACATGGGATGAATGAAGATACAACTGGCCCACCATTGGGCAGAGGGGCACAACGGCTTGAGGGAGACGTCCCTGTGGGGAGTGGTGGCTTCTACCACATCGAAGTTCATTGAGCTGCCACTGGTCTTTTAAAAAAAGACACCAAAGAAGAGAATAATGTGGTGCTGGGTGGTTTCCTTTCAGACGTCTCATGACCCAACTAGGGAACATCATCAGTGGTAGAAGGGAGTGGGGTTTGGAAAGAGATGGGGGAGGAGGAGGAAGCAAAAGAGAAAGGCTGTGTGGTCCTTGGTGCTTTCTGAACTGGGTGGTTTTCTTGCAGATGTTTCATGATGCAACTAGGGAACATCATCGATGTTAGAAGCAAGAGGGGATGTGGGGAGGAGGAGGAGGAGGAGGAGGAGGAGGAGGAGGAGGAGGAGGACAACTAAGAGCAAGAAGAGGAAGAAGAGAAGGACAATTATGAGGTCCCTGGTGCTCTCCGAGCTCAGTTCTTTTCTTGCAGACATTTCATGGCCCATCTAGGGAACATCATCAGTGCTAGTGAAAGGCAGAGAAGTTACCTCTTCTAGCACTGATGGTGTTCCCTAGTTGGGTAATAAAACATCTGCAAGAAAACCACCCAACTCAAAACAGCACCCAGGATCTCAACAAATATGACACATTTCATCTTAAAAAAAGAATGAGGAAGTGATAAAGGAGTTAAAAAAAACAAAAAACCACCACCAGCACATAAGTTGCCCATTTTTTTTCAGCATGCCAAGAAGGAGTCGCCACCTTGCAGAAGGATTTGCCTGCCATCACCCTCCCTGAATTCTCCGGCTCCTACAGGGTTAAAATGATAGGAAATGTCAACTACAGGTTTTACAGGTGAGGCTGTTTTTTTTTCTCTTTTAAGACTTGGGATGTCCAGGTGAATCTCTCAGAGCCCCCAAATGGGGCAGCAGCTGCTGTTTGCAGAAGTATGACAGGTTAACAGAGTTGGAAGGGACCTTAGAGGTCATCTAGTCCAACCCCCCCAAGCAGGAGACCCTATACCATTTCTGACAGGTGGCAGTTCAGGGGGTGGTGCCTTCTTGGCTGCAGGATGTTTTCTCCAGATCTTTTGCACCAGTCAAATGAACTTGAGGACACAGAGAAACCTCCAAGTGGCCTCAATGTCCCTCTAAAAGGGTGCAAATGACCGGCTCTCTGCAAGGAACATAAATCCTTCCCTTCCCCGCCATCCAGTCAGAGCTGAAGAAGCTCCTTGGATGAGAAGCGAAATGTCTTCAAAGAAAACTTAACACCTGCGATGACTCACTTAACAGCTGTGGCGAGAAAGGTCATAAAATGGGGGCAAAACTCACATAACAAAATGTCTCACTTCACATAATTTTTGAGGTCAGTTGTGGTCATAAGTCAAGGACCACCTGCAATCCCCAAGCCCAGAGCCCCACAGTGAATCCTGCTTGGTCTTCCTTGAGAGACCAAAGTCTTGGTCAACTTGAACTTCCTACTAGATCTGCTTGATGGATGACTCAATTTCCTGGTTTTGCACTTCATTTTGAAGCATAAATTTAACAAATTGTATGCATGCAGAGATTCTCACATTGACACCTAATGGAATTTAGCAAATTGTATGTAATTGGGTCTTTAATGGACCTGGTTGAACACACTGTGGGCAAAATTGAGCCCAGACACTCAGCTCACAAACTCAAAAGCTTTTTTTTCTTTTCTCTATCCTTGTTTGCAGTCTGAACATCCGTCGGTTCGAGCTATTCCACTCAACAATTGAACCCATGCCGGGCCAGGGCCTCAGGGTCTCCGTCAGCAATGCTTTGGCTGAAATGACCGGCCACTGGGAGCTGAAGAAACGTTGGTTGTGAGTCTCATTGCTCCTTACCTTTTTCTGTTGGTTCAGAAAAATACTCCCACATCACTTCTATGAGCTTGGGGTCCCCAATGCCCCTTCCAGGCAACTGGGCAAATTAATTATTTACCAGTTGAACCTCTGCAACACCTGGAAATTCAGCCTCATCTACAGCATGGGATGAAGTCAATCCATGGTCAAGGTCTTGCCTCTCCATGTGAGACCAAGTCCAGAAGAAATCTTCAGATGTAGTTCTTTGGGTCTCCAGAGGGCTCATCCAATATTGGTAGGAGGCATTGGTTGGTTGAGTGAGTTGAATGAATAGGTTGGTTGGTTGAGTTGGTTGGTTGGTTAAGTGAATAGGATGAGTTGGTAAGTTGGTGGGTTGAGTTGAATGAGTTGGATAAGTTGGTTGGTTGAGTTGAATGAGTTGGATAAATTGGTTGGTTGAGTTGAATGAATTGGTTGGTTGGTTGGTTGGTTGGTTAAGTGAGTTGAATGAGTTGGTTGGTGGGTTGAGTTGCATAGGTTGATTGGGTGGTTGAGTTGAATGAGTTGGATAAGTTGGTTGGTTGAGTTGAATTTGGTTGGTTAGTTGGTTGGCTGATTAAGTGAGTTGAATGAGTTGGTTGAGTTGCATAAGTTGATAAGTTGGTTGAGTTGAGTGAGAAACAAAAGCCCACCTTGCTTTTTACTGTTATTGAATTGTTGTTAATTTTAATGCTTTTATACTTCTTCTTTTTGCCATTGTAAGCCTCTGGATAGTGATGTGGGTGGCAAATCAATTTAATAAATAAATAGATATTGGCCTTTAGATGACTGTTGAAGTCCTCAAAGGTCATGCCCTGTGGTCAAAAGTGATACTATCAGTTTGAGCAGTAGGTGGGGACACAAGGAGGAACTGAGTGGTAGGAGTACCTTTTTCAGCCTAGCCTTAGGATGGTACCTTTGTCATCACTCAAGAGGCTGAGATTTTTGTGAATACTTCTGTATATTGTGTCTCCTACCAGGAAGGATGATGGCTCCTTTGAACTGAAGCTTGATGGCATCTCCATCTCTGTGGGCTTGAAGCTGGGGAGCGATGACACTGGGAGACCAACGGTTACCACCTTGGATTGCAACACCCACATTTCCAATGTCGACATTGATATTTCTGGCAAATGGGAGTAGGTTGATTTTCATTAATAGTCATAGAGGGTTCCTCATATGAATACTGTCTACCTCTCACAATAACGTCGTCCTCCTTCCCAGGGAAGTGGAAGGTCTGAAGTAGGGTTAAACATGATTTATTTAGAACATAGATAGAACATAGACTAAAAGGATTGGAAGGGACCTTGGAGGTCATCTAATCCAACCCCCTACTCAGGGCAGAAGATCCTATACCAGGATGTCAAACTCAAGGCCCAGGGGCCGAATCCAGCCTGTGATGTGGTTGGCTTCAGCCTACAGGGCCATCCTGGTCTACCCAATTTGAAGAGGAAACATCAGCCCACTCTACCCAGTGCAAAGAAAGATCAGGCCAGTGGTGGACTAGATGAGTTACAAGGTTCCTTCCAACTCTGTTATTCTGTACTGTCTGTTAGTTAGTAGTTTCTTGATTGGGGTATTGTTTGCTAATGTTAGTTAGCGATTGTTGGTTTAGCGTTAATCTTGATGTTAATCTTTGCTTATTTGGTTGTGGATTGGTGGTGAGCAATGATTTTGGTCTTTTTGTTTTCTTTTTTCTTTTTGTTTTCTTTTCTTATTGTTCCCTTTGAATGGTATGTAAAGGTTCTTTTTCTCTATGTGCCTGTTCATGACTGGATTCCAGGAAGCCTGCACTCAGTCAAATCAAACATCAACAGGCACATAGAGATAAGCAGCATTTACATACTATTCAAAAGAGCTGATCAAAATGTCGAAAAGAAAACACAAAGACCAAAGCATCTCACCAGCAATCCAAGACCCCACAGTCCAATTACTTCCAGGTTGTGTCATTCAGGTGGCACCTCTTACAAATGTTGTAAATGTTAACTATTAAAACAACAGAGAGATGGAAAATATTCCCTTGTGGAGATCAGAGTGAACATTTTAAAGAGGTCCATTTGACACATAAGAAACTACCACACTAAGCATAACGTTCAAATGGTCTTGGTGTCTCTCATGATCCCATTGTTCAGATAACAGATAACAAATAATCAGAATTGGAAGGGACCTTGTAGGTCATCTAGTCCAACCCCCCACCCAAGCGGGAGACCCTACACCATTTCTGACAAATGGCAGTCCAGTCTCTTCTTGAAAGCTTCCAGTGACAAAACTCCCACAACTTCTGAGGGCAACTTCTGTTCCATGGGTTGATGGTTCTCCCTGTCAGAAAGTTCCTCCTTATTTCCAGGTTCAGTTTCCATCCATTATTCCTTGTCTGGCCTTCAAAGTGCTTTAGAAAATAGCTTGACCCCTTCCTCCACTCTGTGGCAGCCCCTCAAACATTGGACGACCGCTACCATGTCTCCCCTGGTAATTCTCTTCACCAGACTAGCCAGGCCCAGTTCCTGCAACTAACTGTTCATTGTATGTTTTAGTCTCCAGTCCCCTCATTGTCCTGGTTGCTCTTCTCTGCACTCTTTCCAGAGTCTCAACATCTTTTTTATAGTGTGGTGACCAAAACTGGATGCAGGACTCTAGGTGTGGCCTTACTAAGGCTTTATAGAGTTGTGCTAGTACCTCCCTGGATCTCGATTGTATCCCTCCGTTAATGCAACTTAGGATTGCATTAGCTTTTTTGGCGGCGGCTGCACACGGCTGGCTCACATTTAGCTGGTTGTCCACTAAGACTCCAAGATCCCTCTCATAGTTCCTGCACTTTTTTTTTAAATAAAGTTTTATTTGGGTTTTCACACATAAAAAATACAAGTAAAGCATCTTTTTTGAAAATAGCATGGTCCCGGGTTGAACTTCTTTATACAGACACCAAACTCAATTTCATGCTCCTTTTTGTGTTCTATTCCATATCTTATACTATTCTACATTTTCTGTATAGTTTTTCCCCTCTTTTAATTTTCTCAATTTTATTTTGATTATCTCATCTCAATTCAAATCATTATATTTATACTTTTGTCCGTTCTGTTTCAATTTCATATTATCTTTTCTCATTAAACAAATTTTCTCCTGTAGTTACTAATTGGAATATGACACCTTTATATCTTTTAATTACATCCATTCAACTCTTATTTAAACTTCAATATATACCTTAAGGTTATGACCTTCAATATAATACATAATACATAACTTCCAATTGAATTCTGCTTGGTACATTCTTATAATACACACTATATTGTTTTAAAAAAAGATTATAAATATATGTAATTATAAACCCTCATTCCATTCCAATTCAGTTCTATCATTAATAATCATTAAAATCTTAACATCTTTAACACTTATTTTCAATTAAATATCATACTTCCTTAAAGACACATATAATCTCCATAATTAATTTTTCCCTTATTTCTCTTCACATATGTTTTGTAAATCATTAAATATTCATTTTGTTACATTTGTTTATTAAAAAGCATTCCACTGAATTACAATAGCTATTTTATCAAACATTTTAATCATACATTGTTTCATATTTTCTAAAATTATTTCTATTTCTAATATAACCATACTATCTTATGTACCTTTGCAGAATCCATTTTTCTATTAAGTTTTCACCCCTTATCTCTAAATAGGCCCCGTTTCTCTATGTTTTGTTTCTGTCCTTTATAACTTCTTTTCCTTTCTTTCTTCCCTTTCATCTTCTCCCTCCCCTTTTTACCCCCTTGTCTCTCTACTTCTAATTCTCTCTTCTGCATTTCTCTCTTCTGTTCCTTTCTGATTTTATACTTATTTTTCACTCTATTTTTTTTTTTTGGAGTTGTTTTTTCCAATCTTATACTTTCCATTCTCTTTTCCCCCTTTCCTTTTTTCCCCCCACCTAAGATTACTTGTTCATTAAAGGTGGCTTCTTCTTTGTCACAATCTTCTTGTTCTGCAGGCATTTCTTGTTGTTTCTCATAATTCCAAATCTCCATTTCTAAAAACTGAAATGCGAAGCCAAAAGAACCTCTCCCTTCTTGTGCATCTTCTTTGTACTTTTTAAGTTCCATTTTCAGTTCTTCTAAAAGTGGAGCCATTTTAAACAGTTTTAAACAACCACCCAATTGATTTTAGTCATTCAAATACAATAACCAAAAATCCAGAAATCATCAAGTAATCCAAATAGTCCCAAGTTATTTCTTCTTATTTCTTTTTCCACTTTCTCTTGCTGGGGTTTTTCTTGTGATATTTCAGTTAAAATGTATCTTTTGGAAGTCTTGTTGAGATTTTGCTGTAAGTTCTTTTTAATTCCAGGCAGTCTCCTCCCTTCCAGATCCTGCCCTTCTATTCTTCCTCTCTCCTTTCCTGTTTTCAAAAGCTTTTAATTATCCAGAAATCTTTATTATCCCCTTGACTTTTTATTTTCAGCATTAAATGCCTATTGATGTAAAAGTGGATTTTTTTCCAATTTCAGTATAGGAAAAGGAGAAGAAAAAAACCAAATCTTTTCCCTTTTCTCTCTCCTTCGCAGCTTAAAAATCTTCTTAGGGAACAATGTTATTGTTTTTTTTTAATAGTTTCAATTCCAGGGTACCTTATTTGTTGCTTTTGCTGTTTGACCCAGTCAACCAAAACTTTCTCTTCTTATCTTCCTCCTGCACATTCTTTTCCGGTCGAGTTCTTCTTTGTGGTGGCCATTTCTGACCACCGCTGCAACTGCCTTCGGGAAAGGGAGTAATGGCCAGCTGGGGAGGAGAGATGCGGCTCTCCTCAACCTTGCTGGCAGTCTCCCCCCTCTTCACCACCTCTACGGGGTGGCTTAGCCCCGAAACCAGCCAGCTTGGGGCGCTCCAGCGGCGAGCACGGATCGAAGCCTCGCAGAAACAAGGTTTCGGTCTGTCGCTGAAGAAGCTCAAACCACATAGTTCCTGCTATTGAGCCTGGTTTCACCCAGTCTATATAGGTACTTTTGATTTTTCTTTCCTTTTACTTTTCTCGACATTGAATTTCATTTTGTTATACGGCCCAGTGTTCTAGTCTGTCAAGATCCATCTGGATCTTCAGCCTATCTTCTTGGGTGTTAGCTATTCCTGCCACCTCAGTATCATCTGCAAATTCGTTAAGTTCCCCTTCTATTCCCTCACCTAATTTGTTAATGAAGATATTGAAGAGTACTGGGCCTAAGACGGAACCTTGTAGCACCCCACTGCTTACTTCCCTCCATGTAGACTTAGACCCATTAAGGACTACTCGTTGAGTATGGTTTGCCAGCCAGTTGTGAGTCCATCTAGTGGTGGTGCTATCTATTCCACTTTTTTCTAGCTTATCAAGAAGTAGATTGTGGTCTACTTTGTCAAATGCCTTGCTGAAATCTAAATATATTATGTCCACAGTATTTTGCTGGTCTATTAATTTAGTCACTGTGTTGAAGAATGAAATGAGATTGGTTTGGTATGATCTGTTTTTAACAAACCCATGCTGACTGCTAGTTATTACTTTACTTGTTTCTAGATGTTGGCAGATCTGTTTTTTTATTATGTTTTCCAGTATCTTCCCGGGTATTGATGTTAGGCTGATTGGTCTATAGTTTCCTGGGTCTGTTTTTTTCTCCTTTTTTGAAGATGGGAACCACATCTGCTCTTTTCCAGTCCTCTGGTAGTTCCCAGGTGCTCCAGGATCGAGAAATATCAGACGCCCCTCAACTCCATAGGGTCTTCTATGCAGTGGTGGGATTCCAAATTTTTTCCTACCGGTTCTATGATAGCGCGCTTCACTCTCCTAGAACTAATCTGAACTGGCTGGATATCAAAAGAAACTAAAAGATTTATTAGGAGCAATGTGTCCAGCATTAACCTGTATGAAGCCAACTCTGGCATATGTAACTTACAGTCACCTGTGACCCTGTTTCCCCCCTCCCTCCCCCTGGGTGTGTCATAAATCAGATTCTCCAATTAAGCACATTCACATGCTGGGTGTCATCAATCACATTCTCCAATTAAGGATTTCCATGGGCAGAAGATCCGATAGTTTAGCTACAATCTTTGTAAGATAAGTACTGGAATGTACCTCTGGTTTTTAAACTGCTGCATTGCTCCTTCAGATTTCCTCCCCCCCCTCCCTTGTTTATGGCAACTCAAAAACAGGCATAGGAATGCTTTATGAGTTGACAATGGAACCCCTTTAGATGTTAAAAAAAACAATCAAGGATGAGGAAGAGAAACAGGAAATATTCCCTTGTTTTTCTGAATTCTTGAAGAAGCCGCAGAGGCTTTTGAGGGTCAATTCACCAAGCTATGGACGATGAGCCTCATGGGTGTGGTCTTTGCTTTTGCAGGTGGCTGTATAACCTCTTCGAAAGAAAGATTGAATCATCTTTCAAGGCAGTCATGGAGAGCAAGGTAAAGATTCTGAATCCCGGGCCTTCACACCACGCTTGACCTCTAAGAAAAGAGATGTCAGGGTTTCCGACGATTGCCCTAATTCAATCATAACCCTCGAGCCAAGCTTCAAAAGAATCCACAAGATTTATTAGGAGCAACATGTTGGCATTGAGCCATATGAAGCCAACTCTGCCACATGTAATTTATAGTCACCTGTGACCCTGTTTCCCCCCTCCTGTCTGGGTGTGTCATAAATCAGATTCTCCAACAAAGCACATTCAGAGGCTGGGTAGCATCAATCACATTCTCCAATGAAGGATTTTCCTGAGCAGAAGATCTGGTAGCCTAGGCTACAATCTTTGTAAGATAAGCATGGAATGTACTTCTGGTTTAAAATGCCATACTGCTCCTTCAGGTTCCAACCCCCACCCCACCCCCAGTTTATGGCAACTCGAAAACAGGCATAGGAATGCTTTACAAGTTGACAAGAGATATGCAAGGACAAGAAAGCATCTCAGCTTTCCACACGGGAAGCTGTCCACCCAAAAATGCCATTCAAAAGTACACCTGGCTCAACAGGGGCACCTGTGAGAGGGATTGAGGTGTCCTGATGGACCGTTGCTGGAGTATGAGCCAGAAGTGTGCTGCAGATGCCCAAAAGGTCAACGCAGTGCTGGACTGTATCAAGAGAGGGATAGCATCAAGGTCATGAGAAGTGATACTACTGCTTTATACCAATCTAGTGGGACCACATTTGGAGTCTGCATGCAGTTCTGGTCATCACAATATTTTTAAAAATTGCTGAGGCCCTAGAAAGAGTATAAAAGTAAAGGTCAAGGTTCCCCTCCTTGCACATATGTACTAGTAGTTTTCCGGCTCTGGAGGCGCTACTCATCTCCATTACAAAGCCGAAGAAGAGCCAGTGCTGTCTGAAGACGTCTCCGTGGTCATGTGGCCGGCAGGACTAAATGCCTTCGAAGGCACACGGAATGCTGTTCCCTTCCCACCAAAGGGGTCCCTATTTTTCTACTTGCATTTTTTTTTATATGCTTTCGAACTGCTAGGTTGGCAGAAGCCGGGACAAGGAACGGGAGCTCCCTCCGTGACGTGGCGCTAGGGGTTCGAACCACTGAACTGCCAACCTTTCTGCTCGACAAGCTCAGTGCCTTAGCCACTGA
>NW_020717449.1:0-14064 GCF_900518725.1 Notechis scutatus | reverse complement strand
GAAAGGGACCTTGGAGGTCTTCTAATCCAGCCCCCTGCTCTGGCAGGAGATCCTATACCATTTCAGAGAAGTGGCTGTCCAATCTCTTCTTAAGAATCTCCAGTGTTGAAGCACCCAAGCCTCCAGTGGCAAGCAGTTCCACTGGTTAATTGTCCTCACTATTAGGAAGTTTCTCCTGAGTTCCAGGTTGCTTCTCTCCTCGATTAGTTTCCAGCCGTTGTTTCTTGTCCTGCCTTCGGGTGCTTTGGGGTATAGGTGGACACCCCCTCTTCTTTTTAGCAGCCCCTCAAATACTGGAAGACTGCTATCGTGTCCCCTCTAGTTTTCACTTTAGATTAGACGTACCCAAATCCTGCAGCCGTTCTTCATATGTTTTACGGAGTCCTTCAAGGGGTTTATTTATTTTATCTTAACTGCTCTTCAAGGAGTGGTCAGCAACTGAAAGTCCTTTGTAGGGATCTTGTGACCCTGAGCGATCAAACAGAATTCAGGCCAGATTTTCAGACACAGTCCTTGGTTATATTGTCTAAACAAGCCACATATTTTTCTAGTGATCTCACCAAAGGGTTTTTAATCTAGCTTTATCCTAATAAAATTGTTTCAACGGCCAGCTTTGAAGACTATTTTTGAGGGGATGAATGCCTTTGCAAAACTCTGCTTGTAGCCCACAAATGCCTTCTCTGGGCTGGCCTACAAATTTAGGAGGTGTCACATCCAGCAACCTGCCAGGCTAGGAAATGATGGCTTGGAGAGCACCTGGCCCTGTTTTAATATCTTTTCTGGCTCCTGCTGAAAGTCGTTGCTTTATTTTGCTTTTCCTCTCTTAAGGATTGTCTTCTTGTGCGTTTTTTTTCCAGATCTGTGAGATGGTGAGAATTTCCGTTAACTCCAAACTGCAGTCCCACCTTCAGTCGTTGCCAAGTAAGAACAAAATCCTTGGAGCATTGATGGACCCTCCAAAGCTTTCTCCATCAGAAGGACAAGAGCATCCTATGAGGAAACCAACAAGCTTTGTTTGCATCTCAGTCTTTCTGCCTAGCTGGCCTGCAGCTTCTGGTCTCTCTTTTGTCCTAGTATTGGATCCCTTATTATAGAACCACAGAGTTGGAAGCTGCCTTGGAGGTCTCCTAGGCCAATATCCTGCTCTATACCAGTGGTGGATAACCTTTTTGGGGTTCCTGTGCCAAAAATTGGGCACGCTTGCATGCTCATTCTTTCATGCCAGCACCCAGAAGGCAATACATGCCCCACCACCCCCCACCCCCTACACATGCGGTGGGTTTGAGGCTTTCTTTGAACTCCTAGAGGCTTGAGGAAGGCTTCCGCAGGCTTCCGCAGGCTTTGCAGGCTGAAAACTAGGCCTGTTTTGTCACTTCCGGTATTTCCGGAAAAACAGGAAGTGACAAAACGGGGCTAGTTTTCAGCCTGCAAATCCTGCAGAAGCCTCTGGGAGGCCGAAAAAGGCCTCAAACCCACAGAAAATCAGCTGTGAGGCTCACACATGCACAGTGAGGTAAGTTTGCCTGCAGCTTGCATGCTGGCACCAATGGCTCTGCATGCCACCTGTGGCACGCGTGCCATAGGTTCGCCATCCCTGCCCTATACCATCCTGAACAAACGGTTGTCCTGTCTTCTTAAAAACCTCCAGTGATGGAGCACCCACAACTTCTAGAGGCAACTTCTGTTCCACAGGTTCATTGTTCTCATTGTTGGAAAATGGCTCCTTGGTTCCAGGTTGGTTCTCTCCTTGATTAGTTTCCATCTGTTACTTCTTGTCCTTCCCTCTGAGTCTGGAGGCTAAACCAAACTATCAACCTCCCAAAGTTGCTTTTTCCAAGAGGCAACTGGACTTTCTGGTTTTTCTTCTTTGAAGACATTTCACTTCTCATCCAAGAAGCTTCTTCAGCTTTCGGTTCTTGGATGAGAAATGAAATGTCTTCAAAGAAGAAAAACCAGAAAGTCCAGTTGCCTCTTGGAAAAAGCACCTTTGGGACAACCATGATGTGGATGGCTGAGAACCTCCATGAACTGTGAACATAGATGGACGTAGATATGACTAGTCTAACCAAGAGAAGGACTAGGGGTGGTATGATAATCTTCCAGTATTGAGGGACTCCAACAGAGAAGACGGAGTCAAGTTATTCTCCAAAGCACCTCATGGCAGGAGAAGAAGCAATGGGTGGACGCTAATCAAGGAGAGAAGCAACCTGCAACTAAGGAGAAATTTCCTGACAGTGAAAACAATTAACTAGCGGAACAGCTTGACTCCAGAAGTTGTAAATGCTCCAACACTGGAGGTTTTCAAGAAGAGACTGGACAACTATTTGTCTGGAATGGCCTAGGGTCTCCTACTTGATGGATTTCAAAGACCAGTCATTGTGCAGGGTGCCAAGATGTCTGACTGCCTGGGCAGTGTTTATTCTTTTTATATGTTTTGTTTACAAGTAGCAAAAGGCAACATAGATACAGCATTAGGATTGGTGAATCCCCTCACCAATCCTTAAGAATAGTGGTGATGTTAGTAAGGTGAGATCATTGTACCAAGTGCGGGACTTATCAGCCTGGGACAAGGAGTGAGATCATGCAAAGAGGCCCGTGTATATTAGGCACAGCAGTGTGC
Organism: Notechis scutatus; assembly: GCF_900518725.1. Next base: position 11,444 of record NW_020717449.1, on the reverse strand, counting down.
TGCATGCGCCTCTACAGGATCTCTACTGCTACTACACTACTCTGGGCAGGGGGTTGGACTAGAAGACCATCAGGGTCCCTTCCAGCCCTAGGATTCTAAGATTATATGATTCTCCATCATCCTTGAGACTGTCCTGCAGAAGGGACCAAGTTCCTTGATGTCATTCCTATGTTGTCTCTCCCACCCAGTTACAGCCAATATCGACCACACATCAAGCATCGATTATTCTCTGGTTGGGCCACCAGTTGCGACAAGTCAGTGTGTAGACCTGGACCTCAAGGTGAGCTTCAACACAAAGCTTGGAAGATGATGGGACTGCAGAAGGAAACCTCCCAGGTGATAGAGTTTGCCTGTCCTTCTTCCCTCCTTCCCTCCCACTTCTCAGTTATCTGGAGGTCTCAGTCTCTTTTTACCAATACAGGATACTGTTGTGCCATTTTGGGAGTTACCCTACAGTTCTTTTTTGCTTCTCACTTCAAAATGGGGAGATACCAGTTTCCTGACTTGGAGGTGGGTGGACATGTTAGACCCCAGAAGAGACTTCTGTACTATTTGCCTCTTAGAGAGCCAGTCTGATGTCATGCTCAAGGCACCAAGCTAGAAAACGGGAGTATGGGAGTGCCAGTCCCATGTTACGCATGAAATCCAGCTGGGTGATTTTGAGTCAACTGCCAGGAGATGGTGAATTCTAGTGCTGCCTTAGGCAGGAAATCCATCTTCAAAAAAGGGGGGGGGAAAACAGACCCGGGAAACTACAGACCAATCAGCCTAACATCAATACCCGGGAAGATACTGGAAAAGATAATTAAAAAAACACAGATCTGCCAACATCTAGAAACAAGTAAAGTAATAACTAGCAGTCAGCATGGGTTTGTTAAAAACAGATCATGCCAAACCAATCTTATTTCATTCTTCAACACAGTGACTAAATTAGTAGACCAGCAAAATACTGTGGACAAAATATATTTAGATTTCAGCAAGGCATTCGACAAAGTAGACCACAACCTACTTCTTGGTAAGCAAGAAAAAAGTGGGATATATAGCACCACCACGAGATGGATTTGCAACTGGCTGGCAAACCGTACTCAATGAGTAATCCTTAATGGGTCTAAGTCTGCATGGAGGGAAGGAAGCAGTGGGGTGCCACAAGGTTCCGTCTTAGGCCCAGGACTCTTCAACATCTTCATTAACGAATTAGATGAGGAAATAGAAGGGGAACTTACCAAATTTGCAGATGATACTAAGCTGGCAGGAATAGCTGACACCCAAGAAGATAGGCTCAAAATCCAGAGGGATCTTGACAGACTACAACACTGGGCTGTATCTAATAAAATGAAATTCAATGTAGAGAAAAGTAAAGTCCTACACTTAGGCAAGAAAAACCCAAAGGACACATATAGACTGGGTGAAACCAGGCTCAATAGCAGTAACTGTGAGATGGATCTTGGAGTCTTAGTGGACAACCAGCTAAATAGGAGCCAGCCGTGTGCAGCAGCAGCCAAAAAAGCTAACGCAATCCTAAGTTGTATTAACAGAGGGATACAGTCAAGATCAAGGGAGGTACTAATACCACTCTATAAAGCCTTAGTAAGACCACACCTAGAGTACTGCATCCAGTTTTGGTCCCCACATTATAAAAAAGATGTTGAGACTCTAGGAAAAGTACAGAGAAGACCAACCAGGATGATGAGGGGACTGGAGGCTAAAACATACAACGAACGTTTGCAGGAACTGGGCCTGGCTAGTCTAGTGAAGAGAAGGACCAGGGGAGACAGGAGAGCAGTCTTCCAATATTTGAGGGGCTGCCCCAGAGTGGAGGAGGAAGGGGTCAAGCTATTTTCTAAAGCTCCTGAATGCCAGACAAGGAATAATGGATGGAAACTGAACGAGAGATTCAACCTGGAAATAAGGAGAAACTTTCTGACAGTGAGAACAATCAACCCATGGAACAGAAGTTGCCTTCGGAAGTTGTGGGAGCCCTATCACTTGATACATTCAAGAAGAGACTGGACTGCCATTTATCAGAAATGGTGTAGGGTCTCCCACTTGGGTGGGGGGTTGGACTAGATGACCTACAAGGTCCCTTCCAACTCTGATTATCTGTTAAATCCAGCTGAGTGATTCTGAGCCAATTCTCAGAAGACAGTGAGTTTACCATCTCCTAATGATTGGCCTAAGGTCACCCAGTTGACTTTCATGTCTAAGGCGGGACTAGAACTCACCGTCTCCTGTTGATTGGCCCAAAGTCACCCAGCTGCCTTTCATGCCTAAGGCGGGACTAGAACTCACCGTCTCCTGTTGATTGGCCCAAAGTCACCCAGCTGGCTTTCATGCCTAAGGCGGGACTAGAACTCACCGTCTCCTTGTGATTGGCCCAAAGTCACTCAGCTGGATTTCATGCCTAAGGCAGGACTAGAACTCACCGTCTCCTGTTGATTGGCCCAAAGTCACCCAGCTGGCTTTCATGCCTAAGACAGGACTAGAACTCACCATCTCCTGGTTTCTAGCCTGGTGCTTGAATCACCAAATCAAACTAGCTCTCTGACTCTAATCTCCATGGGGAAGATATTCCCCAGGGCAGGGGACACTACCAAAAAACCCCGTCTTCTGGTCCTCACCAGCCGATTCTCTTGGGTTGGCGGGATCTTGCCATATGCCCAATCGGCTGGATCAAAATGGATGGAGATCGAAGTGGAGAGACAGTCCCTCAGGTAGCCTCCTCCCTTTTCACATCTTCCTAACTTCTTTCATGTCCTCTCACCAGGGCGAATTCTTCTCCACCGCCCATCGTTCCCCTGCTCCTTTCCCAGCGCCTCCTCTCTCTTTTCCGCTGGATCCCAACCGCATGGTCCAGTTCGGGATTTCCACTTACTTCTTCAACACAGCTGGTGACGTCTACTACAAATCGGGATCCCTGACCTTCTGGATCGTGGATGAGATGGTGAGACTGAGGAGATTGTGAAGCCCTGACCAGAAGCCTCTGGGATGTCTAAACCTGCTTTCTCCCACCCGAGCCTGTGTATAAACAGGAAGGGGGAGAGGATAGCCGAGCTCCAGAACCCCATAACTACATTCCCCATTAATTTTCAAAGCGGTAACTTTATTCAACCTGGCAGCAGTGGTTTCTGCTGTGAGGGTTGGAAGCCACCAATGAAGGTTCTTCAAGAAATCCAGATGTGCCGGTGTAGCTATAGGAATGGGGAAGGATGGATTCCCACCACCCCTGGATTCCAACAGGACCTTCAGCGTTTATTTTAACTGGTCCGGAAATCTATTTCTCTTAAGCCGGAAGGTGTAACTTGGCTGGTTGTTGGCTTTAGGAGACCCTGAGATCTCAACGTCCTCTGAGAGGACAGACAGCCTGTGAAACGGCCAGCCCTGGGCTGTTCTTGCCCGTGTGTGTGTGTGTGTGTGTGTGTGTGTGTGTGTGTGTGTATTTAGGAGAGGATCTGAGTGTGAGACATAAAGAAAGAGAGAGAAAGGGAGGGAGGGAGGAAGGGAGGGAAAAAGTGAAGATGGAGAGAGAGGGATGAAGGAGTGATGGAAAAAAGTAAGGGAGGAAAGAAGGGAGGGAGGAAAGAAGGGAGGGAGGTGGAGGGGAAGGAAAGAAGAAACAAGGAAGGGAGAGAGAGATGAGAGGGAAGAATGGATGGATGGATGGATGGATAGATGGATGGATGGGTGGGATTCAAATTTTTTAACAACCGGTTCTGTAGGCGTGGCTTAGTTGGTGGGCGTGGCTTGGTGGTCATGTTATTGGCTGGGCATGGCCAACTCAATATCACTCACATCGAGGCACGCATCTCCTTGCCTGGCCTCTCATGACTGTGGGGATGCTGCAATAGTCATAAGTGTGAAAAATGGTCCTAAGTCACTTTTTTCAGTGCCATTGTAACTTTAAATGGTCACTCCACACAAACAAAGTACCAGCAAAGGAGGGGGAAAAAACTCCAGAGAAGTTCCTGAGGCAGGAAATCTAGTCCTGCTAAGAATGTAATAAGGGTTAACGGAGAGGCAGTTTCTGTAAGCAACACCAGAATGTTTCCTTCCTGCCTTCCTTACAGGATTAGCCCAGTAATTTCTTCCAACAACCAGTTCTTCCAACTGCTTAGAATGTTAACAACCGCTTCTAGCGAATAGGTGCAAACTGGTAGAATCCCACCCCTGGATGGATGGATGGATGGATGGATGGGAGAGAGAGATGTTTTTCTGTGGAAATAAAGCAAGTCTGATGCAGCCTAAAGTAGATAGGAAAAGATGCTGCCCTCCAAAATAACACTTATGAGGAGGAGGAGTTGGAGGAGGAAGAGGAGGAGTTGGTAGAGTAGCAACGGAGAAGAGTGGTGTCATGATTACCAGCCTTTGAATGTTTTTGTGGGTGTATTACCTGTGTGGTTGTGTTGGCTCTCTTGGGTTTTGGAGTCCACTAACTTGGAAAACGGAAGCTTCTCCACCCTCCAGGTCCTGGCTGTCCCAAAGTGCTTTTCCTCCAAGGGGCAACTGGACTTCCTTGGTTTTTCCTTGAAGACGTTTCGCTTCCCCTCCGAGAAGCTCCTTCACCTCCTCCCTGCTCCTCTACCCTGCTTTTGCACCTGCTGCTCGCTCACCTCCGACCGTCTTTCCCACCTGCAGGTTCCTCCGGAGGTTAAGATCCGGCTGAACACCTCCTCCTTCCAGCCCTTCATCCCGCAGGTCAGCACCTCTCCCTCGCGAAGCCCAGGCTCCGAAGCGAAGGGAAGGGAGGAGGGGGGGCCACATTGTGTGGGGAGCATCTGGAAGTAGAGGTGGGGAGGGGGAGGGAGGCATCTGGAAGCTTCTGCGGTTGCATCCTCCCGGATTGTGAAGTCCACAAAGCAGAGAAGGACCCTGGGATCAGGCTGCAAGTGCAGGAGAAGAGAGAAGTCGGGTGAGGATCTCCTAGCACCGTTTTTGAAAGCTTTTAAAGGTTTCCTCCTCTCACTTCAGCTTTTATAATGATGTTACCTCTTCCTCTGCTCCTCCTCCTCCCCCTCTCTGTAAACCCCATGCTCTTCCAGCACTGATAGTGTCCCCTAGACAAATTCCTTGTGTGTCCAATCACACCACCAACTATTCTATTCTATTCTATTCTATTCTATTCTATTCTATTCTATTCTATTCTATTCTATTCTATTCTATTCCCTTCCATTCCATTCCATTCCATTCCATTCCATTCTATTGTTTTTTATTCTATTTTCTATTTTGTTCTCTATTTTATTCTATTCTCTATTTTATTCTCTCTTTTCTATTCTATTCAATTCTATTCCTATTTCTAGTCTATTCTCTTTTCTGTTCTATTCTATTCTATTCTCTATTCTATTCTTTCCAATATCTATTCTATTCTATTCTATTCTATTCTATTCTATTCTATTCTATTCTATTCTATTCTATTCTATTCTATTCTATTCTATTCTATTCATTCTTATTCTATTCTATTTTATATTCTGCTCTATATTCTATTCTATTAAATTCTATTCTTCTATTTTCTATTCTATTCTATTCATTTCATTTCATTTCTATTCATTTCTATTCTATTCTATTTTCTATTCTGTTCTATTCTATTCTCTATTCTATTCTATTCTCTATTTTATTATCTCTTTTCTATTCTATTCAATTCTATTCCTATTATCTAGTCTATTCTTTTTTCTATTCTATTCTATTCTATTCTATTCTATTCTATTCTATTCAATTCATTCTTATTCTATTCTATTGTATATTTTATATTCTTCTCTATATTCTATTCTATTCTATTCTATTCTATTCTATTTTATTCTATTTTCTATTCTGTTCTGTTCTATTCTGTTCTGTTCTGTTCTATTCTATTCTATTCTATTCTATTCTATTCTATTCTATTCTATTCTATTCTATTCTATTCTATTCTATTCATACTTATTCTATTCTATTCTATTTTATATTCTTCTCTATATTCTATTGTATTTAATTCTATTCAATTCTATTTTCTATTCTATTCTATTCTATTCTATTCTATTCTATTCTATTCTATTCTATTCTATTCATTTGGTAATGAAATGCTTGCCAAAAAAGCAACCAAAGCTCACAGAGCATTACAGAGCCAATCATGCCCTTTTCTCTTCTTTCACCTCTTAGCTGATCATGGGAGCCTTTTTTTTTTACTACCGGTTCAATCAAACCGGTCCAAACCAGTAGCATATTACCACTGGTTCCTTTGTTTTGCTGGACTGTGGGCAGTCAGAGGCTGTGGTGTGTGTGTGTGCATGCGTACACTTTACTCTGGGACTTGCCAAGGACATGGGAGCATTGGGGGGGGGATTTTAGAGCATGAAAGGGGAGTTTGAACTCTCCGCTGGCTCTGTGGCCATTGTGCCTTGACCCAGGGTCCTCACAGCAGGTCTTCAAGCAGAGAAGGTGACCATCTCTGGAAATGTGACTTTCTCCTTTCTGTCCCCAGTTGAAGAAGCTCTACCCCAACATGGCCATGAAGCTGAAGGTCTCCCCTTCTTCGGTGCCATCTCTGAGCATCTCCCCCGAAACCCTCTCGCTGACCCCTTCAGTCGACATCCAGGCCTTTGCGGTTCTCCCAGATTCTTCCCTGGCACCTCTCTTTGTGATTGGAGCGGTAAGCGATCTCTCCATTTTTAGGGTCCATAGTGGACAACCCAGACATTGTGCAAGGCCTTTTACCGATCATCCTTGACTTAAAAACCATGGAGCAACTGTTTGAAGTCACCAAGGTCCTGAAAAAAGGGACTTACGACAGTTTTTCACGCAACCCTCATGGTCACGTGATCAAAATTCAGGCCCTCGGCAACCGGCATGACAGTTTCAGTGTCCCGGGATCCCCTTTTGTGACCTTCTGATGAACAAAGTAAACGGGGAAGCCAGGATCACTTCACAAGCGTGTTACTATCCTGACACCTGCAGATAACAGATAATTAGAGTTGAAAGGGACCTTTTTGGTCATCTAGACCAACCCCCACCCAAGCAGGAGACCCTATGCACCATTTCTGACCGATGGCAGTCCAGTCTCTTCCTGAAAGTCTCCAGGGATGAAGCTCCCACAACTTCCAAAGGCAACTTCTGTTCCATGGGTTGATTGTTCTCCCTGTCAGAAAGTTTCTCCTTATTTCCAGGTTTGAATCTCTCCTTGTTCAGTTTCCATCCACTATTCCTTGTCTGGCCTTTGGGGGCTTTAGAAAATAGCTTGACCCCCTTCCTCCTCTCTGTGGCAGATCCTCAAATATTGGAAGGCTGCCATCCTGTCTCCCCTGGTCCTTCTCTTCCCTAGACTAGCCAGGCCCAGTTCCTGCAACCGTTCTTCATGTGTGACTGGATGGAGGCAAGAAAGATGGTAAAATGGGATAAAATGGGAGAGGGAAAGGCTAAACAGGGAAAATTAACTGAATGGGATAAGAGGAAAGGTAACTCCATTGGAAAACAGGAAAGGCAAAGCTAAAACTGAAAAACAGGGAAATTCTATTGGTCTAAGAAGCCATTAAAAAAACAGGCCCAGAACTTAAAACAGGAAACTGAGCATATCTAATTCACTGGTGAATATTAACTAAGACACCTTGCGTAAATAATTTCTTAATTTTAATGTACATGGGATGTATGGTTTAGTATGTAGTAGGATGCAGCTGGGAAGAGAGTAACCTCATAGTACGTCAGCCAATGGGGAACGAGGAGGGATGTGGCAGCCAGAACAGGGTTGTATTAAGAAGGGAGTATTTTGGGTTGGAGACCTGGAGAGAACCATGTTTTGTTCTCCCCATTTGTTCCAATAAATGAAACAAGAAAGGCCTTCACGGACTCTGGGCTAGTTATTGGTCAGGCAAGCTGGTCATGAAGGAAAGTAGCCAGGAGCATGTAACAAACCATAATTGCAAAAACAAATGTAAAATGTATCATATGACTGTTGTGGCTTGCCATCAGGCAACAGAGCTGGCCAGTGAGGAGGTTGGGGAGAAACCTGGGCCAGTTTGGGGGAGCCTCTGATGAGGGCTCTGCATTGGAGGCAGAGATGGGACCAAGGCCATCCGACAGTTATCCGCTGCCTTTGGAGTCAGAGATCAGTGGGGAAGAAGAACAGCTGGAGCCTGTTCCCAGTGTACGCATGCACAGAGCTGCCAGAAGAAGGGATAGCTAAGGAACAAGGGTTGACTTGGGAGTAAAGCCACAGGTGGACGGTGAATGGCCCCTCCCAGAGGGAATAAAAGAGGAGCGAAAGGGGGAGTGGGGTTTGCAGGGAGAAGGACTGTGGTGTTCTCTAAGGTTGATAGACAGATATTTGTTGCCCAACTAGGTAACATCATCAATGCTAGGTAACATCATCAAAGGGTCAGGTTTGCACTCTCTACCAGTTGTTGTGGCTCGAAAGCAGACATCAGAGCTGGCAGCAGACTCAGACAGTGAGGAGGTTGGGGAGGAAACTGGACCAGTGCTGGAGTCTGGGGAAGGCTCGGACGAGGGCTCTGACTCGGAGGCAGAGATGGGGCCAGGGCCGTCCGACAGATATCAGCTGCTTTCAGAGTCAGAGATCAGTGAGGAAGAAGAAAAGCTGGAGCCTGTTCCCAATGTGCGCATGCACAGAGCTGCCAGGAGAAGGCTAAGGAACAAGGGCCGACTCGGTACTAAAGGCTCAGGTGGATGGTGAATGGCCCCTCCATAGGGAATAAAGAGGAGCAAAAGGGGAGTGGGGTTTGCAGGGGACAATTAAGTTCAATTCATGAGGGTGAAGATCTGTTCCTGACTCCTTGCCAAGTCATTGCTGCTACAGTGTGACGTTTGGAAGCTATCGGCCTGGCAATTCTCCTAGTAGCCTGATCAAGATCTGTAGTTGTGAAATCTCTTGAGGGTTGATTGCTGGGACTTTGCTGGAGAGAAATTCCCTTGAACCTAAATAAAAAGGGGTTTTATCAGGACGAAGAGTCGGCTTCATGATCTTGGGAAGATCTAGGTCAGAACAGTGACAATCTGCTGAATAATTGGCACAACTCAATGACCGTAATTCTGGACTTAGTTACAGTCAGTTGAAGATAACCAGAATGGACATATTTGCTAAAGATCTGTGTTTTTCCTTCTTCTCGTTTTAGACCAGCCCAGTTTCTGCCAAAATTGATGTCAATTCTACCAGGATCTTTGGAAACCTGAAGCTTGGCAGGTGAGTCACAGCAGGATAGGACCTGACGCTGACTGAATATGGAAATACAGGTAGTCCTCGACTTACAACATTTGTTTAGTGACCGTTGGCAGTTACAATGGCACTGAAAAAGTGACTTAAGGCCATTTTTCACACTTATGACATTGGCAACATCCCAGTGGCCCTGTGATCAAAATTGGAACGCTTGGGAACTGACTCACATTTATGACCATTGCTATGTCCAAGGGTCATGTGATTTTGGGACCTTCTGACAAGCCAAGACAATGGAGGAGCCCGATTCACCTAACGACTAAGTGGCTAACTTAAACCACTGCAATGATTCATTTAACAGAGTTTTTCTGACCGCATACATCTGAATTTGTAAAGGGTGGTGAACAGTGTCGTACTTGCTCACTGACAACGCAACGGTGATGTGCTTTCTAACATTTTTGCCATAGGTTAAAATCATTATAAATAAAAATCCATTGATAAATAAATAATGTGCTTTGTGTATAAATAAGTAAATAAGTCATTTAACAATCGTGACAAGAAAAGTTGCAAAAATGGGACAAAAAGTCACTCAATAACTTTCTTCCTTAACGATGGAAGTTTTGGACTCAAACTGTGGTTCTACGTCGAGGCGTACCTTGCAACTACTTATAACCGGGATGACAAACCTATGGCATACGTGCCAGAAGTGGCACGCAATCTCTGCTGGCATGCGAGCCATCACCCTGGATCAGGTCCACTACGCATAAGCATGCGCTTCCCGCTAGCCAGCTGATTGTTGGGTATCTGCCGTGCATTTGTGGGGGCGTGGTATGCGCAGGAGACACACATGCATGCACACAGGCACAGGATATGTGGGGGGGGGTCACGCACGCATGTGCAGAGGTGCATGGCAGGAGGGGGAGTTCAGTGAGATTTGAACTACCAAGTTTCAGTCAGCCAGCAGTCAGCAGAAGTTGCCTTAACCTTAGCAAAGGAAACTATTGCTTCAACTAAGTGGAGTCGAGAGTCTCTCTTTCCTAAGGACCTGATCTGGGGCAGGCCTGACACTTAGGCTAGATCTTTAGCTTGTGTGTCAGCTTTCTTATAAGGCTTTCGACACCTTATTCTGTCTGTCTCTCCTGTAGGTTGAAGTTCTCTTTAAAGCACTCAGATGTTGGGTTCTTCACGGTAAGATGGATGGGTTTTTTTTTTGCCTGAAATGTCATGCCCCTCCTCCTTTCTCAGTCTTCTTGGGGTCCCAGCCAGAAGCCCAGTTCACCTTGGGGTCCTCCTGTCTTCTCCTCTTGGGTTAGGTCCTTCTCCTCCAGACCTTCCCCAAAGATTTGAGGATGGACTGAAATGTTCTCTCAGCCCTTCTTCTGGTGGGCCCAGGGTGGGCAACTGAGCCAGAAGGATGGCGCCCTTTTGGTCTGCAAGCCAAGACAGGGGTAGCCCTAAGGATCTAGGATGTCCCATCAAAGGGGGTGGGGCACGAACCAATCAAGTTCATTTGGCTTTCTGATTCTGGTGTCGGTTCCAGATCCATCTTGAATCAGATTTGGGGCTGCCCCAAGGGAGTATGGATAACCATGAGAATGAAAGTAAAGTGAGAAGGGAGGATAGCCAAGGGTGGGATTCAGCCAGTTCAGGCCAGTTCGAGCGAACCGGATGTTAAATTTACATCTGGTTCACAGAACCGGTGGTTGAACCAACTGGCCGGCCCCGCCCACCACGCCAGGAGTCTCCACACGGCCCATTTTGGATGCAGGTAAGTGCAGGGTCCACACGGAAGCTCTGGGAGGGTGAAAACTGGGCCGAACTGGAAGTACTGGAAGTCTGGAAATGGGCCTGTTTCCGGCTTCCAGAGGACCTCCAGAGCCCGGGGGAGGCCATTTTCACCCTCCCAGAGGCCTGAGGGAAGCCTCCGGATTCTGGGGAAGGCAAAAAAACAGCCGAATCGGAAGTTCCGGAAGTCCGGAAATGGGTCTGTTTACAGCTTCCGGAGGGCCTCCAGAGCCCAGGGGAGCCCATTTTCACCCTCTCAGAGGCCCCGGGGAAGCCTCTGGACTTTGGGAAAGGCAAAAAAAAAACCCGGCCCTCCCGGAAGTTCCTGTAGGCCATGCCCCCCATGGCCATGCCCACTCAGCAACTGGGCAGGGAACCAGTTGCTGGTATTTTGGAATCCCACTCCTGAGGATAGCCACAGCAACATTCTTTTGCCAGAACTGAAGGCCCAGTTGCTGGAGCTTGGAGGGGAGTGACTGGACTTGGCAGGAGTTCAGAATGGAGGTGGATTGGAGAGCTGGACTTGTCAGTC
>NW_020717448.1:0-33167 GCF_900518725.1 Notechis scutatus | reverse complement strand
AGGTCATCTAGTCCAACCCCCCACCCTCAACTATTGGAAGGCTGCTCTCCTGCCTCCCCTGGTCCTTCTCTTCCCTAGACTAGCCATGCCCAGTTCCTGTAACCATTCTTCATATCTTTTAGCCTCCAGTCCCCTAATCATCCGGGTTGCTCTTCTCTGCACTTTTTTCTAGAGCGTCAACAATCTTTTTTATAGCGTGGTGATCAAAACTGGATGCAGGACTCCAGGGGTGGCCTTACTAAGGCTTTACAGAATGGTATTAGTACTTGATCTTGACTGTATCCCTCTGTTAATGCAACTTAGGATTGCATTGGCTTTTTTGGCGGCTGCTGCTGTACACGGCTGGCTCCTATTTAGCTGGTTGTCCACTAAGACTCCAAGATCCCTCTCCCAGTTCCTGCTATTGAGCCTGGTTTCACCCAGTCTATATGGGTCCTTTGGGTTTTCCTTGCCTAAGTGTAGGGCTTTCCTTGTCTCTTCCTTGAGTTTCATACGTGGACTTCCCACCAGGTGAAGACCTGGGACGAATCCCGCGGGGTGGGCCGGATCAGTAAGCAGTGGAGCGGCCTCCTCAAGGAAGTCTTCACGGACACGGACAACTTTGGGATCCAGTTCCCCATCGATCTGGACGTGAAGGTGAAAGCCGTCCTGCTGGGTGCCTGCTTCCTCATTGTGAGTCCGGAGTTGAGGAAAGGGGGACGAGATCTGGGGGTGGTGGGGATCCCCCCCAAAAAACGAGACCGCCTGGCACTTCACACTCTGGCAACTTCTCTTCTGCCTTTCTTAAAACTATTATTAATCTTTTGCAGGATTTTATGTTTTTCGAGAAGACCGGAGAAGTTGGACAGAGGACCTCGGTGATGTCCAGCTGAAACCGTCTCAAACTGGGGACAGTTTTCCTGGTCTGAGAAGGAGAGAGAGAGAAAGTGTGTGGTTGTGTGTTGTTGTGTAGAGGGGTATGTGTGTTTGGGTACGTTTGGGTCTTGACAGCAATGGGTTTCTCAGAAATGGTCTCTTCCTGGTCTTTTCTCCCTTGGTTGTGCAGATGTGCTTCAACAAAATAACAGAGCCGGAAGGTACCTCTGAGGTCATCTAGTCCAACCCCCCCTCTTCCCAAGCAGGAGACCCTACACCATTTCTGACAGGGCAGTCCGGTCTCTTCTTGAAAAGCCTCCACGGATGAAGCTCCCACAATTTCTAATAACAGAATGACAACCCAGAGCTGGAAGGCACCCTGGAGGTCATCTAGTCCAACCCCATACCCTTTTTTGACAGGATGCCCAGCTGGGAAGTGTTTCCAAGTATCCCAAAACCTGGGTCTCTTATCCTAGTTCCTTCAGCTCCCAAAAGCCGTTGTGGGCTTTTGGCACTTCTGGCGCAAAGCTTCGTTCGACTCTGTCCTGCCCCTTTGTCTGCCGTCTCCGGGCTGGGGGATGATGGGACTTGAAGTCCAGCTCTCGAAAGGAGCGAAGAGGTTTGGGGAAGGCGTTGGGTTTTTAGATGGTCTGCTGTTAAAAAGAGTTTAAAGTTGTGGTTTTCAGGGAAGCTTTTGGCATAGAAGGTGGGGTGGGTGCTCAGCTTGATTTGGGGGGTGCCTGCTCGGGTTTTTGGGGTGCTGGGACCAAGGTCTGGTCCAAAAAAGATCGGTGGCTTATTGTTGTAACCAAAGCTCTGCACGTACGACAAGACAGTTTTTAACCTCCTCATCCTGAAGATTTCTGTTTCTCAATTTCAGCGAGTTTTTAAGGCGTACGGACTCCAATTCCCAGCCTTCCTCAGCCAGCGTGGGGGAAAGTGGCCATTCTGGGGGCTTTGTGGCCTTAAAACCCCCAGAATCTGGGTTTTCTGGCGCTTGTCCCCCTTTAAGAAATGAGGACGTAGCTGGCTGGGGGATTCTGGGAATCAAAGTCCCCAACTTCTTAAAGGTGCCATGTTTGGAAAATCAAATTGCTTTCTTCCTTCGACGTGGATTTAGTCGTTCCCAGGGGTGGGGTGGGGGGTGGGGTGGGCTGAACCCCTCAGATTCTCCAGAGACCACCGAGAGGTGGGGAGGGAACTGGGAAGAAACCCTCCCCACCCCCAGTGGAGAGCTGTGTGCCAGGTGGATAATTCATTAAAGGATACTTGGTGGAATAGAAACAGATAATCAAGTGTTGGGGGGGGACCTTAGAGGTCATCCAGTCCAACCCAAGCAGGAGACCCACCATTTCTGACAAACGGCGGTCCAATATCCTTGAAAGTCTCATAAATATAGTTCTATATTGGCCACTGGGCCAATGCCCTTCCCACCCAAAAAAAAACAAAACACATTCCCTGAAAAATTAGGACAGGAGAAAAGAAGAATCTTTGCTTGTTAAAAGAAGAAAACAAAACAAGCCATCTTTGGTTTAACAAAGGCCCCATTGTGGGTCCCCAGAAACCGGAGGACCTCGAGACGACCAGCCGGAGCGCGTGGGCGCCTCTTTCAGCTTGGAAACTGGCACATGTGGAGGCACTTGTCTCAATGGCTGATTCATCATTTTATTTTGCTGGCATGGGACACGGCGCCCTCCGGCGATAGGTTGGGCTGCCCTGGGAGGGATGGGCCTTGTAGTCTTAAGGCTCTGCAACCTTAAAATACTCCCAAGAGCCATTTGGACCCACGTTTCCCACAGAAGGGAAAAAAAAACCAATAATTTTAACGACCGGTGTGACTGGGTGGGCGCGTCGCCAACTGGACAACTACTCACTGCCGCCCAGTCACCACCTGCTCTGGGATCACCCTCCCCCTTACCTTCTGAGGCCGGGAGGGGAGGGGACAGCCAGGGGTGGGGTTGGCCAACGGAGCCGCATGTTGCCGACCCGTCTTAAGCCGCGCAAGCAAGGGAGCGACTTGGACTGGTGGTGCGAAGTGTTTTGTCTGTCTGGGGCTGTGTATGGTGGGCGTTTGTGGGTGTCGGCGTGGCACGGAGGACGTAACACAGTGGATGCGTTGAACCAAATGTTTGCCTTTTTTCCCCCCCCCCCCTCACTTTCCGGCAGCAAATTTTGTGGCTTCTTTGAGGCTCAGAACGGGGGATTTTAATTCCCATCTTGGCCAGGCGGGGGATGTTTGCCGGTGCCACGTTGCCTAAACCACTAAACTTAACAAGACACCCCCCCCATCTCCTTTTGAGGGCTGTTAGGGTCTCCCCGACATCAGCTCAGGGTTACGGGGGGGTCACGACGGGCAAACCCCCCTCCTTTCCTGCTCTTCCTTCTCCCCCCCCCTCTGAATTTCAGTGTCTTGCATAATATTAATACTGTTTTTCTGTCCTGTATTTAAATACCAAATGTTTTGGGGTGACTTTGTACCCCACAACTCATGGAGGGGGGGGAAGGATCCATAACTGGGGTGCAAAGAAAGCCGAGATGGACTGTGGAAGTTGATGCTGGTTTGGGACAATTGCAGAGTTTGGGGTTCCTCCAATTTGGGCCGGTCTTCTCCGATCTGTGGCACGGGTGATGGGATTTGTAGTTCCCGCCCCTCGTGTGGGAGGAAAGCTTGGATCTAAAGTTTGGGAGGTGAAGCAGACTGCCAAAAAAAAAAAAACCACCCCAATTTTGGGTCTTGTGGACGACGGAGCTTCTGCGTTTCCAAGCTGAACCAAATAAATATGTAACATTTGCTATTTTTGGTCGTCCTCTTTGATGGATTAATTTATTTTATTGCCTTTGTCACAGCGGAGAGAGGTGAGAGTTTGGGCACCAAACCTTAAAAAGCAGCCGTGAAACACAAAAAGAATCCCTCAACTTGCAAGAGTTCGCTTAACGACCAAACTTAGGGCATTGAAAAAAAAACAACTTTTAAGATCACGTTTCACACTTATGACCATTGCTACATCATCAAAATTCAGAGGTCAACGTTTTTCACACTTAACGACTGGCTGCACCCCCACGGTCAAGTCATGAAAATTCAAATGCTTGGGAACTGACTTGTATTTATGACAGTTGCAGCATGGGGAGGGGGTGTTCATGTGATCCTCTTGCGACAGTCAGGCAGGCCAAGCCAGATTCACTGAACAGCTGTGTCCCAATTTGAACGTCTGCAAGTGGTTCACTTAATGATGGTGGAAAGGAAGGCTGTAAAATGGGGCAGAAACATGTTTCGCTTAGCGACAAGAAATTGGGGGGGTGGTTGATTGTGGTCATCCCTTAAAGATGGGCTGGACCAAATTCTTACCAAGGCAAAACAAGTGATGGGAGGGGGTTGAGGCAGCCAGAACTGTTGGACAAGAGTGACTACATTATATAGAACAGATTAACATGGGTCAGAAGGGACCCTGGAGGTCATCTAGTCCAAGCAGAAGACCCTACACCATTTTTGACAGATGGGAGTCCAATCTCTCCTTGAAAGCCTCCAGGGATGAAGCTCCCACAACTTCTGAAGGCAAGCTATCCCATTGAATATAGAATAACAGAGTTGGAAGGGACCCTGGAGGTCATCTAGTCCAACCCAATCTCTTTCCACTCTTCCTCCCTTCCTTCCTCTTCCTCCTTCCAAAGACGCCCCAGGAGATGCCTTAACAGATGCTGGTTCCTTTTTATTATGTGCTGATCCATATTTACACCAGAGAAAGCCAGGAAGCCCCTTCCCTCCAACAGCCCCCCCCCCCGCTTTGGCCCGCTGCCCCCCCACCCAAGGCGCATGGGCATTTGGTGAGGGGGGCAATCCTTCCCCCCCTTCTGAACATCCCCCCCCCCAAATACAGCAAGCGTCTCCATTGGGGGGGGAGGGGGGGAAGGGACCCTAAATAGTTCCAAGCTAGCCGTGCTCGTAAATGAGGGAAACCTGCAGCTCCTGGGAAGAAGCCGAGTTCTAGAAACAACGGCGTCCCTCCTCCAAGAGGACTAGCAACCCTTGGTGCCCCGAGCTTCCAGAGGAGGGCTTCACCCCCAGGCTGCCCAACCGGAGCACTGTCTCTTGGGCCGAAGGGGGGAGGGGGCTGGCTGGGGGAGGGCCAGGCCAGGGATGCTTTCCTGCCCCACCGGCAGCAGCACAGGTGAGCCGGGATCCTGGGCTACCCGGGCCCCGCCCCCCCCCCCCCCCCCTGCCCCCCCCCCCCCCCCTGGCCCTGCTCAGGTGCGGAGCCCCCGGCTGAGGACGTAGCGGGAGGCCATGGCCAGGTTCCAGCGGTGCTTCTCCAGGATGCGACGGCATTCGTCCCACGAGAGGGAGCTGAGGTTGAAGAGCTGGTGGACCTGTGGGAGGGAGGGAGGGAGGGAGGAAGGAAGGAAAGGAAGGAAGGAAGGGAACAAAAGGGAAAGGAAGGACATGGGAGTGAGAAGGGAGGAAAGGAAAGGAAAGGAAAGGAAAGGAAAGGAAAGGAAAGAGGAAGGAAGGGAAGGAAGGAAGGGGAAGGAGGGAGGACATGGGAGTGGGAAGGAAGGGAGAAGAGGGGAGGGTGGTGGGAGAAAAGAAGGGGGAGGGAGGGAAGGAAGGAAAGGAAATAAATAAGGGAAGGAAGGAAGGAAGGGAACAAAAGGGGAGGGGAGGGAAAGGGGGAAGGAAGAGGGAGGGAGGGAGGAAAAAAGGAAGGAAAGTAGTTGGGAAAAGGGAGAGGGAGGAGGAAGTGGGTCGCAGAATCCCCTCTGGCCCAAGACAGGGGTGTCGATCCTCCCCCTTCATGACTCCCAGAAGCCACCGCTGGGCAGAGAAGCCCCTCCCTCCCCTCCCGCTCTCCCCTTCCCCTCCCTTCCCGCTGGCGGACCCTGCGGGGGGGGGGTCGTTGAGGGGGGGGCACGCTGGCTACCCACCTTCAGCAGCTGGACGGTTTTGGGGACCTCCCAGCCGTTCATCCGCAGGGCCTCCAGGCACTCCTCAGTGGTTACTCCGTGCACCCGGTCTTCCACCTGCGCCGAGGGGAGGGAGGGGAGGGGGGCAGCGTCACCCGAGGCCCTCTCCCCCCCCCAAAAAAACCCCTCTCTTTCCTCACCGCCCCCCCCCAACCTTCAAGGTAGTCCCACTTCCTTGGGACTACAAAACCCATCTTCCTACTACAAAACAGAACCTAGGAGGACGATTTGGGGGGGGGGGAGGGCAAATTGAAGAGCCAACCCGTTCAATCAAAACACCCACTGGATACGGGCGGTCCTCAACTTAATGACCGGCATTATCGAGCTCCCCCTCCCCAAACACTCCCGTCGCTAAAGCCGAGTTACTGCCCCGTTTTTGCCACCTTTGGGGGGCCGCCGGTTGTTAAGGGAACTGCAGTAAGACGGCTGTTAAGTGAATCAGGCTTCCCTGCCCTCCCCAAGGGGGATCGCCCGGGATGCTGCGACGGTCATAAAGGCAAACCAGCTGCCGAGCGTGTGAATTTTGATCCCTCCCCCCCCCCCAACCACGGGGAGTGCTGCGATGGTCGCAAGTGTGGGAAAACAATCCCAAGTCTCTTTAAAAAAAAAAAAATCAGTGCCGTTGTAACTTCGGTCACTAAACAAAGCGTTGTAAGTCAAGGACAGCCTTTAAAGAATTGGTCCAAGGGGTTTCCCCATTGTCTTTCTAGAGCCAGGGTCCCCCAACCTTGGCAACTTTTAAGACTGGCGGACTTTGACTCCCAGAATTCCCCCAGCCATCTTCGCTAAGATTTCAACTCTCTCTGCCTGCTTCCTCTCTTTGTCATCCCTTCCTCTGCAATCTCTCCGCTCTAGGAAGTAGGGAAAAAATGCGCTATGGTTGAATGGAGGATTCTGGGAGTTGGAGTCCACCAAGTCTTAAAGGTGCCATGGTTGGGGACCCCCTGTTCTAGAGATCATCTCTGCCAAACATCTCTGGGTGGTCTCCTTTCCCATCCTTTCAAGCTGCCCAGTCCACCGCCGATCCCTCTTCCGCCCCCAGGGGAAACTGACCCCCCCCCCGCAGCAGCCCACATCCAGACGGGGAGATCAAGGCCCAGATGGATGCCCTCACAGCACCCCTGTGGGAAGCCACACAGACGTGCCGAGCAAGACCAGGTGGGAACCTTACCTCTTTGATCTTCTTCTCGATCTCCCCCATGGTCAGCCGCTGCCCGCCGGGAGGGTTTGGCCCCCCGGCGCCTTTGGGACCCGGCCGGCCCATCCGTTGCTCCTTCTCCTTGGGGCCCGCGGGCTCTGCCTTGGGCAGCGCCCAGGACGGCAGGGCCGGGTTGGGGATGCGGGCGGCGGCGGTGGCGGGCTTGGTGGGTGAAGGGATGGGGGCCGGGAGGTCGCTGAAACGCCGCTGGGGAGCCCGGCTGGGTCCGTCCCCCCGGAAGGGGGGGAACTTGGCCTTGGGACGCAGGATGGACCACTCGGAAATAGACTCCAAGCTTTTGGAGAGGCCTGTAGGGGGCAGCAGTGGGGGGGGGAGGAGTTAATAAAACGGGGTGGGGGGTAGAAGACCAGCCCAATTAAGGCTCTCCATTAAGGGGAGGGGGGAGACTCACGGGCCAGTTGCAGCAGCTGCTTGCTCTTGCTGGGAGTCGGGGGGCTGAGGTGCCCCCCGCGCGGCTTCGGTTTTTTCCTAGGATAAAGGAGAAAAACCATCAATGTTCCGGTTAGTGACGGCCGATTGCAGGCAGTTCTCTCTTTACAACCAATTCGTTTACCCACGGAAGTTAACAACGGCATGGAAAAAGGGACGTATAACCAGTTCTCGGACTTATGACCGTTTGAAGGTAGAAGAGCAGGGGGAATGTCACTTACAAGCTGATCCTCGCACTTATGACCGTTTGAAGTTAGAGCGGCATGGAGAAAGTGACTTACAACTGGTCCTCGCACTTATGACCGCTGCAGCATCCCTGCGTTCACAGGATCCAAATACGGACGCCTGGCAACCGGCATATATTTACAACTGTTGCATCGTCCCGGGATCACTTAATCCCCTTTTTGTGACCTTCTTGGATGGCTTCCCCCAAGCAGGAGGAAGCTGGGTTCACTGAATGACCACATGACTCACTTAACGCCAGTGGCTTTCTTCACACCTGCGGCAAGGCAGGTTGTAAAAGGGGGCGAAACTCCCCTAAACGGTCTCATTTGGCCACAGAAATTGTGCTTCCCATCTTGATGATAAACCGAGGACTACCAAGAATTCCCTTCAAAGTGTGGAAATTCAACCCGGGGCCCAAGTTGTTCCCCGATCCCACGCACATGGCTCCCCTGGGGTCAGTGAGAGAGTTGGGGTTGGGCGTCCAGCCACCCCCTCCCCCTTGCTTGGGATGACGGCCTTAGCCCTGTTTTCTGCAGCCTGGATAGAAAATGCAGTACCACTGATGGCCACTGGTGGACAGTATGCACTCAAACACTGGAGATTTGTTCTGCACGGATCCTAAGACACACTTTTCTTCATGTTAAGTCTATCTCTGTGTGTAGGTATGCGTTGCCCCCTTACGTACTCCTCCTTCTGGTCCGGAGACCCCCATCCTCGCTCAGGTTCGATATCCCCGTGACTCAGGTGGAGGAAGGAGCTTCGGATGGGGTGGCTGATCCGCGGACTTCCAACAGGGGGCGCTCCTTCCTCGGCTGCTGTCGCGATGGAAGACGGGAAGATGCCGACTTTGAGAGTCCGCTTGTTTTGCCCCCGCCAGGTGGAGGATTCGGGGCTGGAGGGGGGGGGGGGGAGAAAGGGGAGGAGGGATGAGAGGAATACGCCCCACAGCATTCTCCATTGGGATTTTTCTGAGTTGATGGGACTACAACTCCAGTGCCGTTAAAACTTGGAACGATCGCTAAACGGGCAGCTTATTCATTGCCGTCAACTAGCATAAGGGTATACAAGCTGGGCCACTTTTAAGACTTGTGGACTTCAACTCCCAGAATTCCTTAGTTGGCTGGGGAACTCTGGGAGTTAGAAGTCCACTAGTCTTAAAACGGCCAAACTTGCACGCGTGCGTACACACAAACACACACTAATGCACACGATTCTAACTCCCTCCTCACAAACCAGCTACAGGACATCATCGACTAAAAACAATTTCTTTAGCAACCGTTCCAAGTTACAACCAGAGAAATGAGATGGAGGGCCGTTTTTCACCCTTAATGACATTGCCGCATCCTCGCGATCAAAAATTTTCAGGGGGCCGGGCAACAGACTCAAATTTACGGCAGTGGCATCCTCCCAGAGTCACACAATGATCATCCTTCTGACAAGCAGAGTCAAGGGGGAAAGCTGGATCCACTTATCCACCCGTACGACTAACTTTAACCCCCCTGCGATGGTTCACTTAACGACGGCGTCAAGAAAGGTTGTAAAAGGGGCATTGGTCTTACCTGATATGCTGCTTCTCGGTGTGCCGAGCAGAGAATCCAAGGAATGGGGCATCCCAAAGCCGGCTGTCCTAAGGGTGGGCAGCAGTCTGGTCCCGCGTCCGAGTCTATATGCACCTTCTGTAGCGCCCGCCTGCCAAAGGCCGCTTCAGCCGAAGCAAAGGCGTCCAGCTTGTAGTGCCTTGTGAACGGGGATCCAGAAGACCACGTTACTGCCCTACAGGTCTCCTCGATGGAGGCCGTGTCACCCATGCCACCGTCGTGGCTGCGCTTCTGGTCAAATGGGCTGTCACTCGCCTGGGCGATGGGAGAGCTTGGAGCTCGTAAGCTTTGGCGATGCATGCCTGTATCCACCGGCCAATGGTCGATGGTGTCACCTTGTTGCCCAGCGTGGAGGGCTGGAAGGATATAAACACGGATTCTGACCTTCTAAAGGAGGCTGTCCGTTTTAAGTAAGGCGCGGAGGGCCATCCTGATGTCCAAGGTGTGCGATTTCTTCTCCAGGGCGTGGGTTGGGCTCGGAGAGAAGTCTGGCAAGGTTACGACCTGTACCCTGTGGAATGAGTTCACCTTGGGGAGGAAGGAGGGATCCAACCGCAGGACCACCCTGTTTGGGTGGAATATGCAAAGATCCTCTCTTATGGAGAGAGCCACCAGCTCAGATATCCGTCTGGCCGAAGTGATGGCCACAAGGCAGGCCACCTTGAAAGTGAGGAAGCGCAGGCTGGCTGAGCGTAATGGTGCAAACGGCACTTATCAGAGCTTGTAGTACTATAGGCGATCCAGGTGTAAGCAGTCGGTTGGAAGGAGCTAGATGGCTCGTCAAAATTTGATGGAAAATCCATGATTTTGTAGGGCCCGGATTGTGATCTGCAGATCCTGTCGCCCAGAGGGGAGAGGAAGACTGTATCAAGGTATCGTCCAGGTAACATTGGATGGGCACTGGGATCACCCAGAGATGTGCCGCCAGCAATTTGCTGGAAGTCCTGGGCGCTAGGGATAGGCGAAAGGGCCTTGTGCCGATAATGTCGGCCCATGTAGTGGAACTGCCGGTGGGACAGCCAGATGGGTACGTGGAGGTATGCCTCCGTCAGGTTTGTGGATGTTAGGAAGTCGCCTTCTTGGATGCTCTCCAGTATTGACTGCAGGGACTGCAAATCTGGAATTTTCTGTAAATTAGACATTTGTTCAATCTTTTCAGGTCCAGAATTGCTCTCCACCCCCCAGGTCTTTGGGACTACAAACAGGATGCAGTAGAACCCCTGCCCGTTGGTCCTTTGGGACCTGTTGAATGGCTTGGATGTCCAACACGTGTTGGACTGCTGTCTTCATGTGGCCTCTTTTTGCCTTGTTCCTTGAGATAAGGTGGATTACAACTGGATAATTAAATCGTATCCTTCCCGCTTTATATTTTGGGACATACTGGACTACTAGAATAACCTAGTGGATATTACTATACATTTTTTCTTTTCTTTTTCTCTTTCTCAATTTTTAATTTTTTTTCTTTCAATCTTTTACTGAGATTGGTACCTTTTTTTCTATTTTTGTTTTCTTTTTCCTATCTCCTTTACCTTTTTACATTTAACATAACAAGGATTTTTTCCCCTTTTGATTCATTTTTATTTTTATCACTTTCTTTCCTGAATTTCTTTTTTCCTTTTGGATTTTGGTGATCTCTCTGGATTTGTGCAGTGCCCCATCCCCGGTGGAATATTTTGGATTAGGGCATAGAGGGGTTGAAGAAAGAAATTTGGAGAAAGACCCCGTTGTGGAATATAAATTGATTTTGAATACAAAATGGAATATAAAGTGATTATTAAGAGACAACAAATACAATATCAAAAAATGAAAAAAGCAACAAACATCCGCTCCATCTTCAGCCTTGGCGGCTTCCAGCTCCGGAGGACAGAGATCCATTGAGTTGTGTTACAGCAAGAAAAGAGGGTTACAATGTAGGTGGAAATTAAAATGATCCTTCAAACATTACAAAAGCCAAAAGGGAGAGTGGATGAAAAAATAGGGAATGTAGAAGAAAAGGTAGAGTACATTCAACAGCTGATGATAAAAAATTAGAACTGATAGGAAAAATAGAAGAGAGCAGACATAACAATAAAAGATGACAATTATTACAAACTCAAACAACAAATCAAGATAGATCTGGAAAAATGGGGTAAGATGCAGTTATCGCTAAGAGGAAGAATTGCAGCGATTAAGATGAACATATTACCAAAAGTGTTGTATTTGTTTCAAACAATTCTGATAAAATTGGGGGAATTTTTTTTTTGAAGAATAAAATAGTACTGAAATACATACGGCAAGGAAAGAAACCAAGAGTTAAGGTAAAGACGTTGCAGGATGCAAGAACCAGAGGAGGGTTTGGGTTACCTAATTGGGAAATACGCTGCTCAAAAACATAAAGGGAACACTTAAACAACACAATGTAACTCCAAGTCAATCACACTTCTGTGAAATCAAACTGTCCACTTAGGTAGCAACACTGATTGACAATCAATTTCACATGCTGTTGTGCAAATGGAATAGACAACAGGTGGAAAGCAGAGGCAGTTAGCAAGACATCCCCAATAAAGGAGTGGTTCTGCAGGTGGTGACCACAGACCACTTCTCAGTTCCTATGCTTTCTGGCTGATGGTTTGGTCACTTTTGAATGCTGGCGGTGCTTTCACTCTAGTGGTAGCATGAGATGGAGTCTACAACCCACACAAGTGGCTCAAGTAGTGCAGCTCATCCAGGATGGCACATCAATGCGAGCTGTGGCAAGAAGGTTTGCTGTGTCTGTCAGCGTAGTGTCCAGAGCATGGAGGCGCTACCAGGAGACAGGCCAGTACATCAGGAGACGTGGAGGAGGCCGTAGGAGGGCAACAACCCAGCATCAGGACCGCTACCTCCACCTTTGTGCAAGGAGGGAAAGGAGGAGCACTGCCAGAGCCCTGCAAAATGACCTCCAGCGGGCCACAAATATGCATGTAGCTGCTCAAACGGTCAGAAACAGACTCCATGAGGATGGTATGAGGGCCCGACGTCCACAGGTGGGGGTTGTACTTACAGCCCAACACCATGCAGGACGTTTGGCATTTGCCAGAGAACAGCAAGATTGGCAACTTCGCCACTGGCGCCCTGTGCTCTTCACAGATGAAAGCAGGTTCCCACTGAGCACATGTGACAGACGTGACAGGGTCTGGAGACGCCGTGGAGAACGTTCTGCTGCCTGCAACATCCTCCAGCATGACCGAGTGGGTCAGTAATGGTGTGGGGTGGCATTTCTTTAGGGGGCCACACAGCCCTCCATGTGCTCGCCAGAGGTAGCCTGACTTCCATTAGGTACTGAGATGAGATCCTCAGACCCCTTGTGAGACCATATGCTGGTGCGCTTGGCCCTGGGTTCCTCCTAATGCAAGACAACGCTAGACCTCATGTGGCTGGAGTGTGTCAGCAGTTCCTGCAAGACGAAGGCATTGATGCTATGGACTGTCCCGTCCATTCCCCAGACCTGAATCCAATTGAGCACATCTGGGACATCATGTCTCACTCCATCCACCAACGCCACGTTGCACCACAGACTGTCTAGGAGTTGGGGGATGCTTTAGTCCAGGTGTGGGAGGAGATCCCTCAGACCATCCGCCACTCATCAGGAGCATGCCCAGGCGTTGTAGGGAGGTCATATAGGCACGTGGAGGCCACACACACTACTGAGCCTCATTTTGACTTGTTTTAAGGACATTACATCAAAGTTGGATCAGCCTGTAGGGTTTTTTTCCACTTTAATTTTGAGTGTAACTCCACATCCAGACCTCCATGGGTTGCTACATTTGATTTCCGTTGATAATTTTTGTGTGATTTTGTTGTCAGCACATTCAACTATGTAATGAACAAAGTATTTAATGAGAATATTTCATTCATTCAGATGTAGGATGTCTTATTTTTGTGTTCCCTTTATTTTTTTTGAGCAGTGTATATTATCAGGCCACGGTATTAACCTGGATGAAAGAATGGGTTACACTGAGAAATAGAAGGTTGTTGATGTTAGAGGGACATGATTTGCAATTGGGCTGGCATGCATTTTTATGGTATGGGAGAAGTAAAATACATGGGTATTTTCAAAGGCATATGGTTAGGAATGCATTGTTATTAGCGTGGGGAAAAACAATGCATTCCAGAGGAAAAACCAGAGGACATTACATGAAGATTCCAGTCTGGCTATCAAAGATGGAAGCACTTATACACCCAAATGTTTGTAAAATGGGAACTATTGCTAGATATAAAGATATCTTAAATGAAAAGGGGGAGCTCAAAAACAACTGAATGAACAAGGGTTGGAAATGCATTGGTACTCATATACGCAAATACAATCAAGATATGAAAAAGATATTAAAGCTGAAGAGATTCGTAAGGTGTTGACAGAATTGGATAAAATATTAGCAGGAATGGAAGATAAGCCAATCAAAAACTGTATTGCTATTTACTAGGTGTTAAATTAGAAGAGCAAGTTAAGGAAACGATAGCATAGGCAAAAAAAATTGGACAGAAAATGGCAGAAGCTATGGGACAGGAATTATAAATTAACAATATCGACAGCATATTAAAAAAACTTGGTCCTCGATCTCATTTTTCCGGTTGTAACTTGGAACGGTCGCTAAATAAATTGTTTAGGAGTTTCCGGTTTGTCGGCTTCGCGAGTGGCAGGGATTTGCGAAGCTGCGCGATCCCTGCCGCGCTAGCCGTTTTTGGGGCTCCGACCCAGACGGGTACGGAGCTAGGCTGCCCTGCAGGGGCAGCTGAAGGTAGGGGGGATCCGGAGAGGGGGTTGGGGGTGTTGCAGACCCCCTCCCCGGCCGGCAGAACCCCCTTTTCCCACGACAGTGCAGCGGCGGTCCGTAATGGCCGCCACAAAGAAGCTGGCAGCCGGGTAAGAATGCGCAGGAGGAAGTGGAGAAAGTGCTTGAGAGGAGAGTTTTTCTTGGTTCCTAGGACTCTAAGATATATTTGACAAAATTCCTGAAAAGTATGACTTTCTGAATGATACCTTCGAGAAGAGGAAAAAAGCGGCAGTTTAATGGTGCTGAAAGGATAGCTTACCCTCTTTTTTTACAGAATAAAAAGTGAATATTAAGAAACCTATTTTTTTTAGGTGAAAACTGGCTTTAAGCGATGAGTGGGAAAAGAGAGGACTAAAAAAAAAATATTTGTATGCTAAGACTTTGTTGGAGGAGATGCCTTAAGGATTGAAAGACTAAAATATATTGCAATAAGATTTTAAGAAACAGATTTGGACTTTCTTTTTCTCTGATTGATACTACCTTAGGAGGAGAGAGTGGGAACTCTGTCTTGGTTTGGACTGACTGATAACTTTGGGATTGCCTTATTTTTCCTTTGGAATATTCTGACTGTTGTAAGAGAAAAGAAAAGAAAAGATTTATAATGGCTTCTTCTATCGAGGAACTGAGAAAAGATTATGAGCAAGCAAAACAAAATGGTAAA
The DNA here is from genome assembly GCF_900518725.1 of Notechis scutatus. Next base: position 18,428 of record NW_020717448.1, on the reverse strand, counting down.
GCTGGTTTGAAAGAAGCCTGCCTTTTTTTGGAAATGGCGTTTATTAACTATCAACAAACATTGCAACAGATGAAGACAGCAGAAGAACAAAGAGAGGAAGCCATCTTTAATAAATCTCAGAACTCGACCAAGAGGGAAGGAAGAGGGAAAAGAAGAGAAATAAAGGACTTAAGATTTAAAAAAACATTTAAGAAAGGGAAAAATAAGGTGCAAAATCAATATAAGGATGGTAAACAAAAGGGAAGAGGAATACGACAGAGAAGGGAAGCCAGTAAGGCAGAGGCTAGAAGAAGGGGGGGTAGAAAGGTTTGTTGGGAGAAGAAAGAAAGGGAAAAGGTGGAGAAAAGTTACAAAGTTTTGAAATTAAATGGAAAAAAAGAAATTTTTTTTTAGGGATAAAGGATAAGTATAATTTTTTCAAAGAGATTTTGCAAGGTACATAAGATGATATTGTAGTATTGTATCAGAAATAGAAAATTTAAATGGCTTGAGAGTTGATAAGAGATTAAAATGTTGAAATGTTAATAATGATTGGTTTGAAAATATAATATGAGGGGAGATTTAGAATATTAAACTTTAATTAAAGAGTTTAATAAGATTATGGTATTAATGTTATTATAAAACTTTCATTATAGTATTTTGTTTTTAATATTTAGATCTATTGTTTAACTATGTATTTAATTGTTTTGGATGTATTATTCAGTTAGAATGTACCAAGCAAAATCGGATTGGATATTTTAAAGATTAATTTGATTAATTTAGTGGGGAGATAGAAAGGCATCATACTCTGATTAGTGATTTCAGGAGAAATTTCTTTTTTTTAAAAGGATTGAGACAAAGGTACAATAGAGAATGGACAAAAGATATAAATATAATGACTCAAATTAAGATGATTAATTAAGATAGAATTAAGAAGAGTGAGATATGTGGAGAAGTTAATATAGAAGACTTAGAATGGTAAATAAAATAAGTAATGATATGTAAGATGAGCATGAATATAATTGAAGTCCATGAAAAGAGAGATACCTGGGTCCAAGTTACTTTCCAAAAAGATCCTTTTTATGTTTTGTGTGTTGTGTGTATATGTTGTTTTTTTGGGGGGGAGAATTAATAAAACCTTGTAGAAATATAGAATGAGAATAATGGTAACTAAGTCAGAAAAAAATAGATGAAATAATAATAATAAAATTGAATAAGAGTAAAGAGAAATAAAGGGAAATTGGATAAGAGGTTTTTGTATGTTTATATGGAAATGGTTTAAAACAGAATTATAGTTTATCTGACTTGTTAAATTTATAATGGAAAAAGGTTAAACATGTAATGGATAATGATGACTTGTGTGTTTTGAAAATTAATAAAACTTGTTTAAAAAAAAAAAAACTTGTTCAAGAATGTTTTATAGATGGCACTTTGCTAAGATATTCAAAGATAAATCAGCCAAATGCTGGAAGGGCCACCAGACACCTGGAACATAATACTATATATGATGGCCTTGCAAAGAAGCTAAAAAATATTGGATAAAAATACACACATGGTTGGAAAAAATGATAGAACAACATATAGATTTGAAACCTGAAATATTTTTATTAGGGATTGTACCTGAAGGCTACAGTAAAAAAAAAAAAAGCATATTTAATCATACACGTATTAACAGACACTAAAATTGTATCTGCTCAGAATTGGAAAAGTGGTAAGATACCGGCAGAGGGAAAAGTAATCGAGAAAATATTTGAACGTGCAGAGATGAATAGGTTAACATTGGTAACTAAAGAAAAAGAAGAAATGGTATATTATATGGTATGGGGTTTATTTGATCAATGGTTGGAAAGTAAAAGAAATTACAATTAATATTTTTTCAACCAATATAACAATAATCCCATTTTCTTTTAGCTACTATTGCATATGTCTTATCATTTTTAACAAACTTAAAATTTCTCTATATTTTCACCTACTCCATTTTAATTTGTTTTACTTTGGAATTATTGTAAATATAAAAAAAACTTTTTTAAAAAAGAGATGGGGCAACGTATGAAGAAACTTGGGGGGTGGGGGAGAGGAATCCAAGGGGAGACCTAGTCTCAGGTCATGCCCTCTGGGGTTGCTTCCTATTGATTGGTGAATAGGCTTAAGCACCCGCCAATGGGGGGGCTGGATCTGTCATCACTTGGAGCGGTGAAAGGGGCGACGGCCTCTGCCTTGAAATGGCCGCTTGCCTTGGAAGTGTCCTCTGTTTCTGTACTTGAACTCTGATCCGTCCGGCTCCCAACCTGGTCTGTGGGTATATGCCCTCTGGGCTTGAGGGGCATCAAACCCCGTGCCGGTGGGCCGAAAGGAAGCCCCACGGAAATTTTTTCCACGGCGATCAGCTGGTCTATGAAGAGAAGGCAGGATCTTTCTCCCATCCTTAGTCTCCACCAGAAGGCACTCTAGGGCCTCTCCAAACAGATTGCCCCCCTTGTAGGGAGCAGAGGCTAGGTTCCACATATTTTTCGTGTCTGCCTTCCAATAGCGAAGCCACAGTAGTCGGCGGGCCACCACCGAAGAGGAAAGGGCCCTGGAAGCAAACTTGGCGGCAGTTAAGGTGGCATCTGCCGAGAATTCCGTAGCTGCTATCACTTTGTTCATATCTTGGTGGAAGCGGAGGTCACCAGGGGGAACTCTCGCTTGTATCTGGCGGAGCCACATCAACGTGGCCCTGTTGAAGAATGAGGCGGTTGTCGATGTTTTGATTGCCATGGCAGCGTTCTTGTGCACCTTGCGGAGGGTCTGCTCCTCCAATTTATCCCCTGGGTTCAGACCCTGCTCTACATGGGTAGGCAGGATGGGGGAGGTTACTAAGGCCGCCACCGGGCCATCTACAGTTGGTGTTTCCAGTGCCTTGGAGAAATCCGGGGCCACATTATAAAATCTTCTTTCACTGTCATTTAGGGAAGTGGACACTGCTGGTTGGGCCCATTGCTGTTGGACCAGGTCCCGGAATAGGTCAGGGGAGGGGATTTCCTCGCTCTCTATGGTTGGCTGTGAAAAGAGCAACTCATTCGGGTCCAACGCTGGCTCCGCTCCCATACCTGTTGTGGCTTTGGCCTTGAACAACAAGGATTTAAAGAGGGATGGGGAAAAGAGCCCTGTGGGGGATCCCTTGTGTTGCTCTTCATGTTTGGGATTTTCCAGGGGCTTCGGAGCAGCCTTAGGTCTTTGTTGCAGGCCTGCCGCAATGCCCTGCGCTATGGCCTCCGATATCAGGATTTTCATCTGGTCAGAGATTTCAGGGCCCTGACTCTCCTGTGGGCCAAGTCCCGCCACCGCCGTGGGAGTAAAGCTGGCCTCTGGCGCCCCCTTCCTCCGCTTAGGCGGTGGCTGCCCTTCTCCTGGCGGCGGCTTCGAATCAGGAGCCATAAAAGCCTCGTCGGAGGGCAGAGACAGCTGCTCTCTGGCGCCACCTGGCGACCCGGCCTGAGAGCCCAGCGGGCTCTGGTGCTTCGCGCCGATTGGCTGGCTGAGTTGCTGGGCTGGAAAAGCGCGGGAAACCCCAACGGTTTCCTCCGCGGGGGTCTCCGCCCCTCCCTTTAGCGCTGTTTCCGCCTCAGCGGCCCTTTTGTCAGCGGCCTCCAGGCGGCCCCTCAGGGCATCCTTCTCCTCGGCCTTCGGGGCTCTCTGGGAGGAGAGGGCTCTCGCCTTCAGCCTGGCGGCGGCTCTTCTGGCGGCCGACTTGGGCCCCGCGGAGCCTTTCGGGGGACTCTGGTCCTCCTCCCCGCTCGGCCCTGCCGTTCCCGGCTCCGCCATTTTAGTATCCGGGGCCTCCGGACCAGGCAGGCTCGTTCCTGTGAGGAACCTTTTGCTGCCGCCGCGGCTTTATTTCTCTCTCAGCCGCTCTAGGCTTCCCCCGGGCACTCGTTCGTTGCCTGCGGGGCTCGGTGAGTGACCTTGACGGGATCGGGACAAAAGGCGGGCTACGCCAAGCGGGCCGGGGGAGCCAGCCTCGCCCTTTAGCCGTCTTGAGAAGGCTTCGGAGCCTTGTTACGCGGGGCCGTCAGAACCCGGGGAACAATAAGTGCGTCCTCTCCTCGAAGAGCTCCGTCTTCCACGGGTCTCTCGGCTGAGGGAAAAGGCCGAGTCCGAAACTGGGCATGCGCAGGCCAGGGAGGCGTGGCCTAAAGGTTGATTGACTCCCCCTCAGAAGAAGCAGAGTTAACCCCTTCCTTTCCTTGGAGTCTCTGCTCAGCCCACTGGAGGAGAACCACGTTTCCCAGAAATTTTTGCCAGATGCAATAGAAATAGGAATGGGAATAAGAATACTATAGAAGAATATAATATAATATAGAAAATAGAATAGAAATAAAACAGTGAATAGAATAGAAAAGGAATGAAACGATTAAAATAGAAATTAGAATAGAACAGAATAGAAATTAGAATACAATAAAATAGAATAGGAAATAATCCTTTATTGGCCAAGTGTGATTGGACACACAAAGAATTGGTCTTGGTGCAAATGCTCTCTGTATGCATCAGAAAAAATAAAATGCATTCATCAAGAATCATAAGACGCAACACTGAGTGATAGCCACAGGTTATGAATAGAACAGAACAGAATATAGAATAGAATGTAGAATAGAACAGAATAGAAATAATAGAATAGAAATAAGAATAGAATAGATAACAGATAATCAGAGTTGGAAGGCACCTTGTAGGTCATCAAGTCCAACCCCATACAGAATACAATAGAATAGGAATAGAATAGAAAGAATAGGAATAGAATAGAACAGAAAGAATAGGAATCGAATATAATTCTTTATTGGCCAAGAGTGATTAGACACACAAGGAATTTGTCTTTGGTGCATATACTCTCACTGTGTATCAGAGAAGATAAAATACATTAATTGTTACTAATAAGCTATCAAATCATACATAGGTTACTAATAACACAATCAAAAGATACTAGGACAACAAAATTATATGAATTGTGAAGACACAAGCAACACTGTTACAGTCATTAAGTGGGAAAAGGTAGGCAATAGGAAGGATGAGAAGAAGAATAGTAATACAGCCTTACTAAGTAGTTTGACAGTGTTGAGGGAATTGTTTTAGCAGAGGGGTGTCCTTGTGTCTAGTTGTTCTGGGGTGCAGTGCTCTATGTAGCGTTTTGAGGGTAGGAGTTGAAACAATTTATGTCCGGGATGCGAGGGGTCTGGAGATAAACATAAATCTCACTTAACTGTCTTTTTTAGCAACATAAATAGTAGTAGTAGATAAATAAATAATAATAGTAGATGGACTAGCTGTATGGATTCCTCCTCCTACTACTACTACTATTATTACTACCACTACTTGGGAGTCCTGAAGAAGGCATGGAACTACAGCCTCCATGAGGCTGTAGCCACCACCCCGGCTGAGCAACCTGGGAGTCGGAATCCCAACACCTTGGGAAGTGCTGGGTTTGCAGGCAATTGCCAGGCATTGCACCAAACTTGCGCTGGATGCAAAAAAAAAGCACACACACACACACACACCAAGCACACACACACACACACACACCCTTTCCCTGGGGCCAAGTCAGCTCCTGGGCCTCTCCTCCACGCCAAAATCTACCCCCCTCCAAGCTGGCCCTGCTCTGAACTTCCACTACTCTGCAGCACAGCCAAGGGAGGGGCGGTAAAGCTCTCCCCCCCCCCCCCCCCCCCCAAAGCCAGATACCCAACCGGGGGGGCTGCCCGGGGAAACGGGGGGCCCCCCCCCCCCCCCCCCCCCCCAAAAATGAACAAGGGCCAAAAGTCCTTGCACCCTTTTAGGGAAAGGAGGGGGGGAAGCCATCGGAATCCTAACCCAAACCCTTTAACCCGCCGGGGGGGGGGGGGGAAACCCAAAAAGCAAAGGGGGAATAATAGCTCCCCCCTCCCTTCCCCACGAAAAGCACCGCGCCCGTACCGTCCCTTTCGCTCCAACTCAGCCCGCAGGCAGCGAAGGCGTCAGTCCGGGGCAACCCTGGTAAAAAAAGAAAACCCAGGACGATTCGCACGTGACTGCCGAGAAACTGGATCTCCCCCTTTCCCAGTGGCTGCCGGGTGGTGGTGGTGGCGGAGAGAGAGGGGAGAGAGAGAGAGGAAGGGGCGGGAGGGGGAGAGCAGCCTTTCTCCAAGCCGCTTTCTTCCCCAACCGGGCGCCCGCCGCAAGAACGCCGGCCAAAGCAACGCCGCCTGGGAGAGAGAAAGGATGGGTGGATCCCGGTGATCCAACCGCTGAGCACCCCCCTTTTTTTTCTCCTCCTTCCCAGCCTCGCCCTTGCCGCCCTCGGGGCTTCGGAAAAAGAAACACACACACACACACAAGTGTTGCTTTGGCTTCAAAACACAAAACAGACACAAAGGATGGCCAACCGGGGGCGGGATCGGAAGCAAGAAAAGGGGCTGGGGCGGCATGGTTGCTCACCCACCCCAAAATGCCAGCAGCCCCTCCCCTCCCGGGAAAAAATAGCTTGTGTGTGTGTGTGTGTGTGTGTCCAGGAAGGGAAGGGGTTTGGTTTCTTTTCCAGCCTCCTTGGATGGACAGCAAGACTTGCGGAGGTTTTGTTTGGGTCGGCTGAAAGCTTGGAAAGTCGGCATCCCGACGTTGCCGCCTCGACTCGCGTTCGTGGTTGCGTGTTGTGTGTGTGTGTTGACTCTGGAGGCTGCGACGTCCTTGGATCTCGCCTCTTCCCCGTCCAGCAGGTCTCCCCCACCTACCCACCCCCACCCCCCCGAGGAGGGAGGGAAGGGAGGATGGTAGCAGGAAGAAAAGAAAGGCAGGAAAGAGGCAGGAGGGAGAGGGGGGGTGGGAAGAGAAAAAAGGGAGGAAGGAAAAGGGAAGGAAAGAAAGAGAAAACAACAGGAAGGAGAGGAAAAAGAGGGGAGGAAAAAGACAGGAAAGAGGCAGGAGGGAGGGAGGGAAAGTAGAAAAAGGAAGGAAAGAGAAAGGAGACAACAGGAAGGAGGGAAAGGAAGAGAGCAGGGAGGAAAAAAGGGAGTGAGGAATAAGAGGAAAGGGAAAGGAATGGAAGGAAAGGGAAAGAGGAAGGAAAGGAGGGCGAGGGTAGAAAGAACAGGAGGAAAAGATAAGGAAGGAAAATAGAAAAGGAGGGAAAGAAAAATAAAAAGGGAGAGAAAGGGGGGAAAGAGGGAAGGGAAGAAAAAAGAGGGAAGACAGAAGGAAGGAGGGGAGAGAGGCAGCCCACTTTTCCCAAGGTAAGGAAGGAATAGAGGGAAGGAGAGAAAGAAAAGAGGAAGGGGAGGGGAAAAGGAGGGATGGATACAGAAGGAAAGAAGGAGAGGAGGGAGGCAGCCCACTTGGTAAGAAAGGAATAGAAGGAAGGAGAAAAGAGAGGGAAGGAAGGAGGGAGAGGTAACGGGGACTACGTAAAAACCCGACCACCCCGTTTCTGAAGCGTTAAATATTGGGGGGGGGAGGGGGTTCAGCCTTATGGGTCCGGCGATCCCTGCTCTACTACACCCCGGCAGGGTAGGCCAACTCCAGGGGAGCCGCCCGTCTCCGAGAGCGGCGGCCAAAAAAAAGAAGTGAAAACGGGAGACAAACGGCTTCCCACGCCCTTCGTGGCCGGGGATGATGGGTGGGGTGGTGGTGGTCAGTCCGAATTGCGCAGCCTGGGAGAAGAAAGCAAGCGTTGGATCCCGCCCTCCTTTGACCGCGCTCCGTTCCCCGCTTCCCCCACCGTTACCTGCAGGCCCGGAGGGAGGCGAGCGGTCCCCGGACGGTGCCAGGAAGCCACGCTCGTCGCGCTGCCCCGCCGGTTTTCTGCTTTGAGGAGGGAGAGGGGGAGGAGCTGGAGGGAGGGTGAACCCCTTGCTGGGGGGGCTCCGCCCTCTTCTTGGGAAGCCCGCCCTCTTCTGCACGGGGTTTCTGTTTCGGGTGAACAAAGAGTTGGAAGGGACCTTAGAGGTCATCCAGTCCAACCCCGACGCTGCACGTTGGAACAGGGCTTCCTGTTTCAGATTAATAAGAGTTTGAAGGGACCTTGGAGGTCGTTTAGTCCAACCCCGACGCTGCACGTCAGAACAGGGCTTCCTGTTTCAGATTAAAAAGAGTTTGAAGGGGAGGTCATCTAGTCGAAACCCCATGCCACCCCTGCTGTACATTGGATGGGCTTCCTGTTTCAGATTAACAAGGGTTGGAAGGAACCTTGGAGGTCATCTAGTCCAACCCCCCCCCCCGCTGCACGTCGGAACAGGGCTTCCTGTTTCAGATTAAAAAGAGTTTGAAGGGACCTTGGAGGTCATCTAGTCGAAACCCCATGCCATCCCTGCTGTACCATTGAGTGGGCTTCCTGTTTCAGATTAACAAGGGTTGGAAGGGACCTTGGAAGTCATCTAGTCCAACCCCCCCAGCAGGTTTCACACACACACACACACATACATACACACACCAGTCTGTCCACTTCACCTGCCCATTGTGCCTCTTTCCCGAGCATCCTTGCGGAGAGCTTTCACTACAAAGCCCATCAGCCCTAGCCACGCAGCAGCCCACCCGCAGGAGGAAAACGGGGGCTGCATACTTTTCCTCCAAATTCTTTCTCCGGATTGAAGCCTTCTAAATCTACGCCAGGCTGCAAAAGCGGTGGGAATGTGTCAGCCAGGTCTTTGGCTGGACGTGGAAACTCTTGAACCCAGGTCCTGAAGCTCAGAGGCATCTGACCTCTGACCGTTGCAGTTTCCAGTAAATAAAGGGCCTTTAAATATATTTTATTCTGGGCACTGGCCCAGGTGTGACTTGGGCGGTTGTATTAAAAAGTTTGACAAAGAACATTAATAAAAATATGTACAGGGAATTCTCAACTTATGACCATGATTGAACAGCAAATTTATGTTGCTAAGCGAGACAGCTGCTAAGTGAATTTTGTCACACCTTTCTTGCCACCGTTTCTTGCCAACCGTCATAAGTGTCATAAGTCACTTTTTTCAGGGCTGTTGTAGGTTGGAATGGCTACTAAAAATGGTTGTAAGTCAAATAATAATAATAATAATAATAGTAATAATAATAATAACAACAATAACAATAACAACAACAACAATAATAATAATAATAATAATAATAATAATAACAACAACAACAATAACAATAATAATAACAATAATAACAATAATAATAGTAGTAGTAGTAGTAGAATAATAATAATAATAATAGTTTCATGTTTAATGAAGTTAATAATAGAGTTTCATGTTTAATGAAATTAATAAGTTTCATGTTTAATGAAATTAATAATAGTTTCATGTTTAATTAGATAAATGATTATTTGTGATACATTTTTAAATGTTCAGTTCACTATGTTTCATGTTTAATGAATAAAAGATTAATAATAGCAACAACAATAATACCGTAATTTCATGTTTAATGAAATTAGTAATAATAATATTTCATGGTTAATGAGGTTAATAATTATTATTTGTGATACATTTTTAAATGTTCAGTTCACTAAGTTTCATGTTTAATGAATAAAAGTTTAATAATAATAATAATAACTACTACAACAACAACAATAATAGAGCTGCTTTTCTCCATCATTTCTTCCTCAACCTACCCCACAACCTAAACCTATCTAATCCAAGGTATCTGATCTTGGCCCATTGAAGACCTCTGGACTTCAACTCCCAGAATTCCCCAGCCAGCATGGGGCAGTCTTAAAAGTGGCCAAGAAGGGACAGAGTCACGGGATACAAAATAAATAAAAATTCAAGAGACTGGACAGCCACTCATCTGAAACAGTATAGGATCTCCCTCTTGGGTGGGGGGGGGTGGACTAGATAACCTCCGAGGCACCTTCCAGCTCTTTTCTGATTGCAATAAAATAAACATAGCCCTGTTTTTAAGGCCGCAAATGCTAGAGAATCTGGCCTGTTTCTTTCAGTCTGCAGAAACTCCCGAAGGGAAGGGAAGGCGGGGTTGCCCTAAACACCCCAAAACTCTCCCTGTTGCAGATCCACAAAGGGCACTTCCTTTGTTGCATCACACCCTGGAAATTCCCGGTTTTGCCCTCTTAACCTTTACAATGCTCCAGCCTTTTCAATTCACCTACCAAGGGTGACTTCTCAAAGCAAACCCCAAAATCTCAGTCTTGGGGGGGGAGGGGGGGGGTAAAGCCCATTCCTTCCACCCTGCTATAGAGGCCGGCTGTTTTTCTGTGGGGGCGGGGGGGGGGGTTGTTTAAATTGAGTGTCTCCGGTGTTGCAACATCCCCCAGAAAGTCACCTTGTTTGCAGTCTTTTGCTGTGACTCAGAGCCAAAAATCTCAAGACTTGACACATTTGGGTCAATCTTTCTATGGGGAGTAGCCCCCAGGTCGCTTCAGGTGTTTGTTTGTTTTTAGCTTAGATAGTTTTGGGTGTTTGTTTTGACATTTGGGGCGGCTCCGATTTTTCATTCGATGGGAAGTTTAATGCAATCTTTCAAATAGGACTCTTCCTTTCTTGTGTTTTAGGATTTCAGAATGGCAAAGCCTCCCAGAGTCTCTCGGCTGAGTTGGGTGGCTACAGAAATTGAACGAATGAATAAATAATAATAATAATAAATCTGTATATGTAAAAGTGGAAGACCCCCTCAGGCATCATCACAAAATCTCCAGAACCGTAAAGCCTGCAAACTTGAAATTGGACACCTATGTTCCTCTTAGCTCCTAGGGGCTCACTAAGAAAGGATTTTTCAAAATGACCATCAGAGCATTTAGAGTACTTCCTATATTATTATTATTATTATTATTTTTAATATTTAGTGACAGCCTTTGGGGCTGGTTGGTAGCTCAACAACTCAAGTCCTAATCAAGGACCTAGGAACTGGTAATATCATCATCATCATTATTATACTATACAAAAACCTAGTGTACAAGCAAACGAGATAACTATGCTGGGTTTTTATTATTGTTGTTGTTATTATTATTATTATTACACACAAAAATGACAGTATACACAGCAGACGAGGAGATAACCATGCTGGGTTTCGTATCACAAATCACTAGTCCAGCACTTCCCAAGTGTTTTGGACTGCGTGATGTATTGGCGGATTAAGCGAGCAGATCCCAACACTTTTGTGTATAATAATAATAATAATAATAATAATAATAATAATAATAATAATAATAATAATAATAATAATAATATACACAAAAACAGTGTACACAGTAAATGAGACAACTATGCTGGTTTTCTTTATATTATTATTATTATTATTGTTGTTGTTGTTGTTGTTATTATTATTATTAACACACTCTGATGCTAAGGAGTTCTACTCCCCCTCCCCACCTGAAAAGAAATCTCTTCCAAATGCAAAACACAAGCAGAGGAGTTTCAGTTTCACAGGAGCACCAAGTAGCTTCAGTCTAGAACAGTTGAGCTAAGCCACGCCCAGGCTCCTTGCTGTCTCCTTCTTGCTCACCCAGCAAATACTCTTTCAGTTTCCAAACAGCCCCTCCACTCTCTCGCACACCGACAGGACGCTAGCCAGATGAATACTGATGGATACTGGTAGGCAGAGGCAGAATTTCCACCCACCCCCTTATTTTCCTCCCCGAAAACTAAGCCCGACCACAGAGTTTTGTAGCGAAGCACGGGGATCGAGCTAGTTAATAATAAATAATATAAATAAATAAGAGAGCCCATGGTTTGTTTGTTTTTAATTCTGAAGTCTGTTTAGCCACGTTCCACCATTATCTGTGGTCAGCCTAATTCAGAGGGGGCCACCTCCCATGTCATACTGGAATCACCCATGTGTTGGACTATAATGTGGAATTGTAGACTCCTAGGGCAGGAAGGTCCCTTAGAGGTCGTCTATTCCAGCCCCCAGGGGGCCGAGGCAGGAGTCCTCCTTCCATCTTGGGCAAACGGTTGCCCAATCTTTTCTTGAAACCTATAGTTAGCTAGCTAGACAGGGAGACATCATGGATGGAAGATAGGTAACCAGCTAGACAGACGGGGAAGATAGCTAGATAGATAGACAGATAGGACGGAGGGAAGACAAGACGGACAGATCATAGAGTTCTAGGGCTGGAAGGGCCTTCGGAGGTCTTCTAGTACAACCTCCAGGGGCCCAAGGCAGATAGACAGACATATAAGATAAATAAAGAGAGAGGCAGTCAGACATGATAGACAGACACAAACAGACACAGGGATAGATGAATAAAGAGATAAATAGATAGGAAGAGAGGGAGAGATAAGATGATAAACAGATAGATGGTAGAGATATGAGGGGACACACACACACACACACACACACACACACACAGTATGTGTGTGTTTATCATCCTCTGTGTCTACCATCTATTTATCATCTCTCTCTCCTTATTTATCTATCCCTCCTTCCCACCATCATCTCTCATCCACCATGTCTGTCTTTCTTAAAAATAAGTTTTTATTTTATTTTATAACATACACAAATTCCAATTTCAATTAACCAGTGTGTTGTCCTGGGTACAAATCATTTTTGGAAATAATAACCACAGTATTTACAACAATATTCATTGCATTAGTATCAATTACATTAATGTTAATAACCATAATAATCATCCATCATGTCTGTCATCTCTCTCTCTCTCTCTCATATATATAGATAGAGCGATGATAGAGAGATGATATATAGATGATATAATAGAGATGATAGAGAGATGATAAATAGATGATATAATAGAGATGATAGAGAGATGATAGATGATAGAGGGAGAGATGATAGAGATGATAGATAGATGATAGAGATGATAGATCATAGATGATAGATGTAGAGATGATAGAGATTACGTGATAGAGAGAGAGATGACAGATGATAGAGAGTTGATAGATAGATGATAGAGAGAGAGATGATAGACAGACCTGATGTATGGAAGACACAGATCGATCATAGAACCCTAGGGCTGGGAGGGACCTTGGAGGTCTTCTAGTCCAACCCCTTTCCCAAGGCAGGAGGCCTTATATCATTCCACACAAATGGCTGTCCAATCTTCTTCTTCAAAAAAAAACACCCAACAATGGAAACACCCCCAACTTCTGGAGGCAAGCTGTTCTACTACCCTTCGACTCTTAGCCAACATATCCCGAACCCCACACCCTTTGACCTCTAGTGCAAGCCACACTTCTTAAGCCCAGAAGCCCCCCCCTCCAGGTTTTCCATGGGAGGGGAAGCCAAGTCACACACACACACACACCCCTAGGCTACCCTCACCCCCATTTCTCCTGGGTGCCTCCCATTTCCTCAACCAGGGGCCACCAAGGTCCTCCCCCCCAATAAGACGGGGTCTGGAAGGAATAAAATCAAGTCCGTTTATTAAAATCACAACGAAAGCTGCATGATTGGCACGTTACCATGCCTTCCTGTCACAAATCCAGAGCTGCGATAATATTAATTTCATTATTATTATTATTATTATTATTATTATTATTATTATTATTATTATTATTATTATTATTTTTAAAAAGAAGATTCAGCCCTTCTGGGATTTAATCCTAGGGGAGGTTTGGGGTGGGTGGGGAGGCCTCCGCTACTCCCAAAAGGGAGAATGGTGGGATGGTCCAAAGGGTAGAGGCAGAGGTTTTTCGTTCGCCCAGGTGAGGGGGAACACACACACATGGAGGAGGTTGGCCAGGGGCCGTCAGGGAGCCAAGGCCAGCCAGCCAAGGATGAGCAGGCTCCCGCCATAAGGTGCCACGTGGGTGAAGGCCGGCTGGCCGGTTAGCGCGTGGTAATAAAACGGGCCGCAGAAGAGCCCCAGGCCTGTGGACAGGATGCCGCCAGCCTGGCAAAGAACAAAAGGAGACGTTAATGCCTGCCCCTCCCTGCAAACCACAGAGGCCCCTGCCTGAGCCCCTTTAGCAGATAACAGATAATGACAAGAAACCCAGCTGCACTAAAAAAAAAAAACCAATGCACAAAACACAACGGTTGCCAACTAATCAAGAACACAGCAATTGGGAAGACCAATGAAAACAGACCTAGGCTTCCAGCCAATCAGGATGAAGAAAAAAAAAACACATTCAAATATAGCAGAAAGCCAGCACCAAATTCAAACAAAAAACAGCTGTCAAGCCTGACACACAAGATTCAAAAGAACCCAGTCCACAAGCCGGAGGATTCTGACGAAACGTCGCTATAACTTTAAAAACACAACTATTAAGACGTGGGAAAACACCCAAAGAAACCTAAATACCAAACATATAACACACACACACAAACACATATATACACACAAACTCATATATACATACATACACACATATACAACACCCACCCACACACCCCATATATATAAAAGCAATCCACATAATTATAAGTAAAACTTCTATGAGCTTATTATGGAATAGGAGTGGACTTCCAATTCCCAGAATGCCACAGCCATTATTGCTGTTATCATTATCATTATTTAATGTGTGATGAGAACATGACAGAAGAGAAATAAACATATATACGAAGGTCATATAATTATGAGTAAAACTTCTATGGAGTTATGGCAACTGGAAGACAGCTGGACTTCAACTCCCAGAATGCAATGGAATAGACATGGACTTCAACTCCCAGAATTCCACAGCATTATTACTATTATTATTAATACGATGAGAACACAACAGAAGAGAAGTAAACATATATACGCAGCCCACGTAATTATAAGGATAGCTTCTGTGCCGTTATGGCAATTAATTGGAAGACAGCTGGACTTCAACTCCCAGAATGCCACGGACTAGGAATGGATTTCAACTCCCAGAATTCCACAGGCATTATGGTCATCACTAATCATCATTTAGCATATGATTAGAACATGACAGAAGTAAATGTATATAGGCAACCCATGTAATTATAAGTACAATTTCTAACCGGAAGTGAGCCGGACTTCAATTCCCAGGATTCCACAGCCAGCATGCAATGGAATAGGAGTGGACTTCAACTCCCAGAATTCTGGGCATTCACAGCTCTTAAAGGTGCAGAGGTTCAAAAATAGAAAATTTGGGGAGAGGGGTTGTGTTCCCCATGTTAAAGCAGCACATGCCCCCCACAGGTATCTGACTGCATCAGGGGAGGCTCCAGATTTTCAGAAAGGGGGGGGGACCCCACCACCTGAATGCCCTCCCACCAAGAATTAGCTGGGCGAAAATCCTGGAGGAGTTTGGAAGTGTGTGTGTGTGTGTGTGTGTGTGTGTCAAAAGAGGCAAGATGGTGCCCCCCCACCATCCACTCCAGGGGGACCAAAGCCTCATCCCCCCCCTTTTTTTTGTATTTGCAAGTGCGGCCACGACGCAAGGTCCACTCCTTGGTTTCGTTAATTCCTGCTTAGTTTTAAGTTTTTGGTTTTTTTACCCCCTATCTACTTGTATAAGGATTAATCTTTATATTATTCATGTTCATTATTCGTGTATTCTTGTGTGGGGTGCACTAGTAGAGGCTAAACCAATTTTGTTGCATACACAATGTACAATGACTATAAAGGCTTTCAACTTTGAACCTCTTTCTCATTTAAAATATCGTTGTACGTAACAATTCCCTCCCCCCAAATTTACAACATTTGGATGTGATATCCATTTCCCATATTAAAGAGTAGAGCATCATGCCTTTGAAAGCATCTTATGCATTTTATTTTTTCATGCCACAAAAAGGCATGCCATCCCAACTGAAGATCATGTCCCGGCCCACGCCTCCTTTTTTAAAAAATAATGTTTCTATTGCATATTTTTCATTATTAAACATCCCATTTCCAGTTTTGCAACGGCAGCGTACTAGCTCTGTCAAGTCCTTTTTAAATAGACATCGTAGTATACATCCTGGTTATAACCAGTGTTCTCAATAGTCATACAGTGTAGCCTCTTTTAAATACATAGTATTGTACGTCATAATTACAACTATTGCTTTCCTAGTTGGACCGAAGAACTCTTATTGCGTTTATCACCCTATACTTTAAAACTATATTCACGTACAGCCCAATAGTGGTATTGCTTACATTGTGTGTATTCTTACATATTTATATATATATCCGTATTTCTTTCTATTTTGTTAATCATCTTTCGTTGTTAAGTTACTCATCTCTCCACCTGTTTTTAACCATTGATACAATATGTCCCATATTAAGTAGCATTACTTAATATGGGACGTATTGTATCAATGTTATTAAGTAGTAATTTTTCCCTGAATGCCATCCCTCTGCTAAACAACTAATTCCCACAACACTCAAACTACCTAGTAAAACCGTATTGCTATTATTCTTCTCATCCATTCTATTGCCTATCTCTTCCCATTTATGACTATAACCGTGTTGCTTGTATCTTTACCATTTATATTGTTTTGTTTCCTCATATGATTTGATTGCTTATTAGTAACCTATAACGATCCTTAAGTGTTGTATCTTATGATTCTTGATGAATGTATTTTATTTTTTCTTATGTACACTGAGAGCTTATGCACCAAAGAGAAATTCCTTGTGTGTCCAATCACACTTGGCCAATAAATAATTCTATTCTAATTCTATTCTATTCTATCCTATCCCATTCCATTATTCTATTTCTATTTCTATTCTATTCCCATTTCTATTCTATTCCCATTTCTATTCTATTCCTATTTCTATTCTAATTTCTATTCTATCCTATCCTATCCTATCCCATTCCATTATTCTATTCTATTCCTATTTCTATTCTATTCCTATTTCTATTCTATCCTATCCTATCCTATCCCATTCCATTATTCTATTCTATTCTAATCCTATATTTTATTATCTATTTTATTCTATTCTAATCCTATATTTTATCTATTCTATTCTATTCTAATCCTATATTTTATCTATTCTATTGTATTCTATTGCATTCTATTCTATTCTATTCTATTCTATTCTATTCTATTCTATTCTATTCTATTCTATTCTATTCTATTCTACTTTACTCTACTCTAATTCTTTCCTATTCTATTTCTTCTTTATCTTTAAGTTCCATTGTCAATCTGTCCAATTCGGCACATTCTAATATTATTTTTTTAAATGCATCTTGCAAGAGCTGCACTTGGAGGAAACTGTATGGGGGGGGGGACCGGGTGGGGGGGGGGGGGGGGCCCCCCCCCCCCTCAAAGAATACCTACCAGCATGGGGTAGCGGCAGTGGGGCACAGCCAAGAGAGCCAGGCTGTGCAGGAAGTGGTACCTATTGGCCGTGCCGTACAACTGGGGATGAAGGAAAAAACAACAGTTGAGCATCACAACCGGGGGGGGGGGGGGGGGGGCTTGCAATGCAGGCACATCCCTGGGACACCCACCCAACCCGGCCGCCCAGCCCAGGGTGGGCAAGGGGGTTATGTGGCAGGACCCCCTCCCCATTGGGACATCCAACGTGGGGGGGGGTTGTCACTTGGCCGATGGCAGAGAGGCAGCTGGAAGCGTTCCAGATGGCTCCCATGGCAGAGGGTCTTCTTGAGTGGGGGGCTTTTTACCTCTTTCAGGTACTCCGGCTGTTCCTGGGGGTGGAAGCCTGGAAGAAGAGGAGCAGGGGTGGGGTGGTTATATGGGGGGTTGCCCCGTCCAGCCAGGTCGCCCCCCCCCCTTGCTTGCATGTGGGGACAATGCCTTCATCCCGTGAGAGCTGCAGGGGTCCTTCTGCTCCGTTGGGGGGGGCGGAGGGGGGCACCCAAAGGCTTGGTGGCAGGTCCAGGTGGAGCTCTTGCCTCACAATCAGGAGGCTGTGAGTTCGATCCTAGGTAGAGGCTACTAATTGGAATAGACTCTCCTGCTTGAGCAGGGGGTTGGACTTGATGACCTCCAAGGTCCCTTCCAACTCTGTTATTCTATGAAAATTCTATGAAAAATGAGGTCATCTCCAAGGAGGAGTGACGTCATTTCTGCATGACGTCACGGGGTGTCCCCCCCGACACTCCAAAGACCCAGAATCAGACTCGAGCTGGCCTGGAAGGGATCTTAAGAGGTTCTCTAGTCCAGCCCTCTGCTCTGCACCATTCAAGCCTGCCAGCATGGCGCCACTAAGCTACTCACCCTTCGCCTTAAAACGAGCAGCCACCCCCCCCCCCCACGAGCTGTACCCCGCAACCTCCCCCCCCCAGGTGTCAAGCAGAGCCCTCCCCCCCAATAAAGACCCCTCCCCAATTTGCAGCCGGCTTCTCTCTCTCCAAGCGCCCCCAACTTGGTGGGATCCCAGCTCAAGGCAGCCCGACCGAGCCCCGCCACCGCTCACCGTGCGCCCCATAAGCGGCCGCCCCCACCGCGGATGCCCCGCTCAGCGCCCCGAGGCGGCGGAAAAAAGTCGCCGCGGCCGCCATCCTCCGCTAGATTCGAACCCTTCCGACTAGGCGAGTCTTAGCCAATCGGCGTCCGCGGGGCCTCTTTACTATGCAAGCCTCGCCCATCCGACGGGGTCCGCTCAGCCAATCAGCGCTCGCTAATCGCTTCCTGAACGGCGGCCCTTTAAGGAATCCAGTTTGAGACTCCGG
>NW_020717447.1:49487-69341 GCF_900518725.1 Notechis scutatus | reverse complement strand
CTTTAACAGACTTACATCAAACCCAAGAAGAACTATAATCAGTAACAGTCAATAAGGAACAGCAACACTCTCAGAACAGCAGAACAGGAACTAAACAACCCAGGTTTCTGGCTCCATCTTATGGTCATTTGAGGAACCACACCCAATTACAGTTTTAGCATTCTCTTAAACAGACAGTATTAAAATGTCTATCCTGGTTTATATATTTTCCAACCCAACTAACTGTTAGGTGACTTACATTCCTAACACTGTGAGCTCCAAGTAGGCATCGGGAAGGGCATCTGACTAGTAAATGCCCAGTTCCATTTAGTCAACCTGATTCCACCCCAATGCAAAGGATTATAGGGTCATTGAAAGAAACAACAAACTTCTATTTTTTCATGAGAGAATAAGTGGCTGATGCTTTAATTATTTTTTAAATGAACACATGCCAATATAAGTAGTCTAAGGTAGAAAACAAAAAATCACAATAGGTAATATGAAACTGATACACAAAGAAGATAAAAAATATGTGGTTACTGAGTGTGACTGTCAGAATTTCCATGCCTCTGTTTTAACAGGTTGTGTATTCCACCAATGAATTGTTGTCTTCATGTCTAGTGTTATATGAGAACATATCTGAAACTGTCATGGCTATCTCACCATATCTTTGTGGCATATTTCTTGGGTGCTGCTTCCTATATTGTTGGTTATTGATACTAAGCTGATAAACTTCAGGATCTTGTTTGTCAATTCTTAGGATGCTTGCTAAAATGATTTTTTTTAAAAAGAGTAGAATAGAATAGAATAGGATAGGATAGCATAGAATCAGAGTTGGAAGGGACATTGAAGGTTTTTGATTCCAACCCCTGGTCAAGCAGAAAACCCTATGGCAAATAGTTGTCAAATCTCTTCTTACAAACTTCCAGTGTTGGAATTCTCCTCACTGTCAGGAAATTTCTCCTTAGTTCCAGATTGTTTCTCTTTGTGATTAGTTTCCATCCAATGCTTCTTGTCTTGCCTTTTGGTGCTTTGGAGAACAACTTGACTCCCTCTTATTCTGTGGCATCCCCTTAGATATTGGAACACTGCTGTCATTTCCTGGTCCTTCTTTTCATTAAAGTAGATATGTCCAATTCCAGCAACCATTCTTTATTTGTTTTAGCCTCCAGTTCCCTAATCACGTTTTGCTCTTCTCTACATTCTGTCTAGATGAATCTTTTCAACATCTTTTTTTACCTTGTAAGAGCTGTGGTGGCATAGTGGTGGTTAAAGTAAGTACTGCAGCCTACTTCTGCTGGCTGCCAGCTGACTGCAATTTGGCAGATAAATTTCACCAGGCTCAAGGTTGACTCATTCTTCCATCTTTCTTAGGTCAGCAAAATGAGGACCCAGATTGTTGGGGGCAGTATTCTGACTCTGTAAACTGCTTATAGGGGGCTTTAAAGCACTATAAAGGGGTATATAAGTCTAAATGCTAATTACTAAATACTATTACTATTGCTATTGTGGTGACCAAAACTGGATGAAGTATTCCAGGTGTGTTCTTACCAAGGCATTATAAAGTGGTATTAACACTTCAAATAATCTTGATTCTATCCCATTGTTAATGCATATTTTATATTTAATCATATTCTCATCTGCAGCAGAAATTGTCAGGTTTTGTTTAATGCATTTGCAGATGATAAGTCAGGCATTTATGAAAATAATCCTACTTTATTTTTCTTCATTAAAAGAAACAATTTTAGGCTTAGCTTAAACAAACTGTTAGCAGTTTCCCTAAAGGTATACAGAGGGCTCCCCAAATTAACTATGAATTTAAACCTGCATCTCCCTAATCCATCGTCAATTGGCTAAAAATAATAATCCATAAACCTGTGCAAGGAAATTTTCTTGCACAGGTAAAACATGATAGATCAATCTATTTTAAGCATTCCAAATGAGAAGAAAAAGAGGAATAGGTGTAATAAATATTTTTTTCTTCTCCTGTGGTGTTATTGTGCTAATCACCATTTAATATCCATCATCATATATCATTTTCTAAATGTAATTAATTGAATTTTAATGATATTCTGTTCCTGATTTATTACAGGACCCTTGGAATGACTCAACATTCAATAGCCATAACACTTAGACTTATATACTGCTTGGTGATGCTTTACAGACCTCTCTAAGCTATTTACAGAGTCAGCATATTTTCTCCAACAATCTGGATCCTCATTTTATCAATCTCAGAAGGATGGAAGGCTGAGTCAACTTGAGCCAATGAGAATAGAATTGCCGAACTTGTGGTAGCCAGCAATCAGCAGAAGTAGCCTGCCGTATTGCATTCTAACCCCCTGCACCATTACGGCTCAATGCCTACCTTTTTTTCCCATTCTCATTCTTCAAAACAAACACGATGTTGTACAAATGATTTTAGGATCAAATGTAATGAACCTTTTACTACATTTATGAAGTGGTTTACGAATTGAAAATATAAAAATCATACTAGTGGCAGATGCAAAATTTGAACATTATTTGAGATAATATCTCTAGCATCTTAAGATTAACCAAGAGAGTTGGATTCTCATAGCTTTATTACCTTGAAATGTTGAAAGAGAGAAAAGGCTAGGCAAAATAATTTTGGAAAATTATTGAAAATGAGCATGAGTATTTCTGTTGGAATAGGTGACCTTAATAAATATTAATAATCACATTATTTTTAATATTGTTTTCAGGACTCTGTAAACTCTTGCACTGGGATGGAGTCAGGGCAACGGCATGAAGCTAAATGTTTACTGACCAGATGCCCTTCTTGATGTCTACATGGAGTTCACAGCAGACAATTCTCATTGCACCTTAAGAGAGAAATATCTGCCACTACCAAGGATCTAACTCATAGCCACCTGATTGTGATACAACTCCTCTAGGCCACTGCCTGATTGTGACACAATACCTCTAGGCCACTGCACTGATCAAATCACAATAATCAAAATAATTCTACATATATCATTCTTTGAAAGAACTAAACAGTATATGTTGCCAGTTTTTCCACACTTTTTCCTCAGCAGTTTCTCATAATAGAAAGATTACATTATGCATTAAGTCTTCTTTATGACTTGCTCTTTGTGGTTTAGCTCAGGCCACAAAACAATGATGTAACATTTTGGGAAAAATATGCATCCTAGTAATGCAGCACTGGAGGACAAGATGGAGAAGACCTCCACAGCTACCATGAATTTTCCTTTTGTGCTCAGATAAGCTGGAAAGAAGGAGATCCACACACTGCAAAAGGCCAACATGCTGAAAGTGATGAACTTGGCTTCATTAAAGCTGTCAGGTAATTTACGGGCAAGGAAAGCCACAATAAAGCTGGCAATGGCCAAGATACCCATGTAGCCCAAGACACAGTAGAAGAAGAAAGCTGATCCCTCATTGCACTGTAAAATCATTTCTCGGAGCTCTGACTGCATGTCCAACTCAGGATATGGTGGAGATGTTGACAACCAAAGAATGCAGATACATACTTGCAAGAAAGTGCATGAGAGGACAATAGAAAATGCCAATCTTTTCCCCACCCACTTCCTCAGCTGAGTTCCTGGTTTAGTGGCCATGAAAGCCACAACCACAGTGATGGTTTTGGCCAGTACACTAGAAATTGATACTGAGAATGTGATGCCAAAAGTTGGTTGTCGGAGAAGGCAGATCACTTTGCCAGGCTGGTTAAGGAAGAGCAAAGAGGAGAGAAAACAGAGCAGAAGAGAGACAAGAAATATGTACGTGATGGACTGGTTGTTGGCTTTAACAATGGGAGTATCCCTGTGCTTAATAAAAGTTCCAAGTACACAAGATGTTTAAAAAGGGAAACAAAGAGCTGCTGAGGCTAAACCGATTCCTACAGGTTCTTCAAAAGTTAGAAAGACTACTAGTTTCAAGATACAGCCATTCTTTTGTTTATTTGGATAGTGCTCTTCTGAACATTGAAAACAGTCATCCATATCTGAAAGAAAAATCAAGGGATGTTTTTATTCATTCCATATTTGTGAAAATAATATTCCTTATGAGTACCAACAATTATCGCTCTCAAGTTTTTCTGTTTGTTGCCATATTGGATCATCTTTTTATGGAAATGCAATTTTTTCACCATAAAAGAAGTACAAATGGAAAGGGCAATTAGTCTATGAAATACAGTCCTGTCTGGCACTTTTGAAAAAATATTAAAATTTAGACTATTTAGATTTTTCCCATTTTTCCAAAACACAAAGAAGAAATCTGTAAGGATGGATATAAGAGCTCAGCTCTTGTGGGCAAATTTTGAATTCAGAATGACAAGTTCTGATTCACAGGAATAGAAATGAATATTCACCTTGAAGATCTCACAAAACTATTTGCTACACTAAAGTTATGTATTGCAATTGGCTTAGGTGTATCTAATGAGAACTTGCTGGAATGTCTAACCTACCCTTTGATTTGAAATCTTCCCTTCTGGACATGGAACACAGTTGTAGCAACAGAATTGTTTTCCTTGCAACCCTTTCTTCCAGTATCCAGGGGAGCAATGGTCATTACACAGAGAAATTGGAAGAACCTGGTGATAAACATAAAATATTTTTGCAAAGAGAAATTTTTAAGCAGTTTTTATTATTTTACGTTGTGGTTGGAGGAAGAATATTTGAATTCTCAAAGGATTAGTCCAGGTGTATTTATAAGGTAAAGGTTTCCCTGTCCAGTTGTCTCCAACTCTAGGGCACAGTGTGCAACTCTGTTTCTTGGCCCAGGGAGCCAACATTGTCTGAAGATATTTTCCATGGTCATGTGGCCAGCATGGCTATCATATTTTTTGCACTATAAGATGAACCTGACCATAAGATGCACCTAGGTTTAGAGGAGGAAAACAAGAAGCCTGAGAAGACCATAGATAGGTGGCTTTCATGTGCCAGCTATGTCTATTGACTCCTGCATTACTGAAAAAGAGATAGAAGAGGCGGGCAATGACAAATGACTGTAAAAGGACCCTGCCACAATGGCCCAGCTTCCTATTCACCAAAGGATCAGCACTGTGACACAATATTCACTCCATAAGATGCACAGAAAATTTCACCCACATTTTTTGGGGGTTGGGGCATGAAGTGCGTTTCATGGAGTGATAAATATGTTATATGCCAAAGGCACAAGGAACACTGTTATCTTCCCACCAAAGTGGTACATATTTGCATGCTTTTAAATTACTAAGTGGGTGGAAGCTGAGGCAGGAATGGGAGATCACCCCATTGCATGGGGCTCAGGTCTCAAACCTGGGCTGTCAGATTTCCAACTGAGGAACTCCATGTCTTTAACCACTGAGCCATTGCATATTTATACTATCCATTAAAATGTCAACATTATAAGGATGTGCAAAGAGCATGTTTGGAGAATGGCAGGGTGAATAAAGCAATATATGTGATTACAATATGGAAACAGTATGACTCCTGTGATTTGAAATGGAAACACAACCCAAATATGTCTTTTAAATTGTAATGTCATTTTGTCAATTTGATGAATGCTTGATCATACACAATATTTGTACAGAAAATGCCATTTTTCCTTCAAAAAACACCAACTAGATTTCTAAAGAGACTATGATAAATATGGAATTGTAATGGATCAAGGAAGAGTTGATTCAATGAGTCCACACCTGGTTAAAAGCTGGGTGCCAAACAATCACCTCTTCATTAATGATTAATTCCTTTGCATTGGGAATATGAGGATCCATCTTTCCAACTCTAATTCTCTGAAAGGATCTATTTGGAAAAGTGATCAAATTGGTGATGTCAAATCCACCTGTTGCTTCCCCTTTCTCATTCAGGAACCCTCTCTCCCCAGCTGAATTGTTGAAAGAAATGCCTTGAAGAAATGAATGGAGCTACTTGAAAGAGAATGAAATTGAAAAAGTAAAAATGAAGAAGTGGCCAGAATATTTAATTTTCACTTATTCTTCCCATTGCTCCAACAAACATCAAATAAGTACACTTAGAATATAGCTGATTTATATTTCAGAGAAAGACACAGATCTGTTCTATTCTTAATTTAATGTTACTTCCAGGGGGGGGGGAACAGCAACAGTAGTAACAAATCAAAATCGAAACAAGATGTTGATATTACACAACTTGATTCAAATATAATTTATATCCATTATTTAAACAACTAAACAATCAAATTTTTGACAATATCTAAACTCATCCTATATTGTTGGTTCTTCAATAGTACAAAGGTATTTGGCATTGTGAGATCTGACAAATTTCCTTTAGCCAGATTTTATTATCTGAAATTCAATTGTTTTCAGAGGGGGGAGGGAGGGAGAGATTCTGTCAAACATAGAGGTTTTTTTTTCAAAGGGTGGAGACCTCAGCTGAAAAGGACTTTCATTTGGTCCATTTCTCTTGAATACAGAGAGAGAAAGCTCTGCATCCTGACTCTGAAATGTTCATGAGCCAAGGAGAAGTAGATTAGAGAATTGGCTGAGGATAATACTGGATATGAATCATTATTCACAAGCTAAACAAAAAAAAAAGTGAAATGTCTCCATTTCAGAAATTTTTGACACAAAAAGAGAAAGGCTGCCTTTAAATTCAATCAAATGAATTTTTGTTGGAACCAGGTTGGATAAATTTACAAAGCAATTCTTTGTGGAGGTGAAAAGTTATTTATACAATGAAAATTGATGCATATAGTAAATCCCAACGACGATTCTGAAATTAGGAAATACATGGTTTATGTTCATCCTCTTATTTTATAAAACTAATAGCTTTGTTGCCTCAGTCTCCCTATTGATCTGTGGCCATAGTCCAGGGTAAATAAGCTATATGAGATTGTGAATGATTGAAATACAAGATAGGTATGGCAGGAAAAGATTACCTGCCAAGGCTGCAGATTTGATAATCCAGTCCTTTGAATCTCTCTTGGTTGGGATTTTGATCTCACTGCCTCATTCAAAGAATGTGCCACTGCATAAACAGCATTGTAGATACTGCAGCTTTAGCCAGTCATTTGCAACTCAAACAGAGGCGCAGGCAGATTCTCCAAATTCTCTTCCCCACTACAAGTTTCATTGATCAAGGGAGGTAAGTCTGCCTTTGAAAACAGACAGTCAAACAATTGTTGCCAAACCTCTTGAAGAAATCCATATTTGTGGGTTGAAGGTTTGATGACTTGAAGAAATTGTTTGAAGCCTTGAATGTCTCTTGAATGCACTGTAAAGGAAAGAGCCCTGTGGAACAACTGGAGATCCCAACTCCTGTGAGTTCCCGTAAGGATGAAATCAGTTGGATTCATCAGGATCCAAACCTTTCTAAATAATGCACTCTCTTTATTTTCAGGATCACATAGAAACATGACGGTTCTTAGCCACGCTTATTGTGAATGATTCTCCATTGACAAGAAAAACATTTGCTTTTGAATCTATCAAGTTATTGGAAATAATTGAGATTGAATCTGACAATTTGGATAAGTCTTCCAAGTGGATATGTTGTGGAATCTTTTGTGTGAAAGCTAAACAGACTCTGTTCTGTGAAAGCAATGGCTGCAGTTTCTGCAAAAAATGTTCTTCCTTATTTTCAAAAACAAAGACTCAAATCCATGTCCATCCAAAATGGAGAAGAAGTTGTATAACTCCATTGTATTGATGCTCCTCTTTTGGGACCATGCCATAAAGTGAAGATAACTTAGTAATCTGAAAGTCTTCTTGGTTAAAGGAACCATAAGTAAACTAAACAAATGAAAAAAAGAAATTTGTTATTCATGAAGAATCATGGGAAAAATATGAAGAAGACTGCCGGTTAGAAACTTAATGAAGGTCTCCCTGCACTGAACATTTTGCAATTTACATAGACTTCTGTAAAGCCTTTGATTCAGTGGTACATCACAAACTACTTCTAAAGCTTCTACTTCTAAAATCTTATGGCATCTTATGGCATTATTTTTCTTATACGTACCCATTTCATGTATTCATAACTATGTATATACTTATACCTATTATCTTGTAAGTGATTGACAAATCAAAATAAATAAATAAATAAATAAAAAATAAATCTCCGGACCCTTGCATAATTGGATAGCTGCATTCCTGTCAAACAGGTAACAAATGGTCAAAATAGGGAGTGCCCTATCAAATCCCATACCTGTTAAAAGCGGTATCCCCCAGGGCAGCGTTCTAGGACCAACTCTCTTTATACTTTACATAAATGATCTTTGTGATCATATTAAAATCAACTGAATTCTTATCACTGATGATGTAAAACTATTCAACACCAGTGACAATACTGCTACTCTTCAAAAAGACCTTGACTCTATGTCAGAATGGTCAAATAAGTGGCAACTTCAAATCTCAACAAACAAATGGTCTGTTTTTTGGCAAAAAATAAGAAAATAACATATATGCTGAATGGACATGATCTTGTAGATGACCTCCACTCTGTCAAGGACCTTGGAGTACTCATCTCTAATGATCTAAGTGCTAGAACTCACTGTAACAACATAGCCAAAAAGACATTAAGAGGAGTTAACCCAATCTTGTGTAGCTTTTTCTCCAGTAATATTGTACTACTAACTGGAGTATTTAGCAATCAAACAATTCTCAAATACAGCTCATCTGTCTGGAACCTGCATTGCATATTAGACATAAATACAATTGAGAGAGTTCATGAGAAGAGTTCTCCACTCTTCTACTTGCAACATAATACCTTATGCCACCAGACTTGAAATTTTAAGCTTAGACAATTTAGAACTACACCACCTTAGGTCTGACCTAAGCATAGTACATAAAATTATCTATTGCAATGTCCTACCCATCAATGACTACTTCAGCTTCAACCACAACAATACACATGCATACAATAGATACAAATTCAAGGTAAACCACACCAAACTCGATTGCAGGAAATATGATTTCAGCAACAGAGTGGTCAATACCTGGAACACACTACCTGACTCTGTGGTTTCTTCCCCAAAAACTTTAACCTTAGACTGTCTACTGTTGTCCTCACCCCGTTCCTAAGAGGGGCATGCATAAGTGCACCAATGTGCCTACCGTCCCTGTCCCAATGTTCCTCTTATATTCATATCCATTTCATGTATTCATAATCATGTTTATACTTATAACTGCTATCAAACACATGCTCGACTAAATAAATAAATAAATAAATAAATATTTTTCTCCAATTCTAGATTTTGTCAATTCTGATGGACAAGCGAAGAAGCTAAAACCCCATGATGAAATATTTTCTCATCTGAAAAATAAATAGATTACAACCACAATCAATTTCCGCATGCAGAATTCCAGAATGTTCATATATGTAGAACATCTGGAAACTTGCTAAATATCTGAGCTTGTGATCTCTTCTTAGCCCAAGGAAAGAATTAGTAAAAGCTAGACTTACTGGATTATCTTCTACCCTTATTTGCAGCAGATTCTTATACATGAAAATACTTATACATGAAAATAGATACAATAAAATACTTATAAATGCTGTTGAGATTCTGGAGGAATAGAATGATCATCATGTCTTCCTTTACTATAATTATTATAGAGATCTCCAAAAACGTTCAGTTACAGGAATTGTGTATATTAGTCTGATGAAATGAAGGACTAGAGGAGGAATTATATCAATGTTGCAATATTTGAGGGGTTTCTACAAAGAAGACGGGTGGTCAAACTATTTTCCAAAGCACCAAAAGGCAAGGCAAGGAACAATGGATGGCAACTAACCAAGGAGAGAAGCAACCTAGAATTAAGGATAAATTTTCTAAAGGTGAGAATAATCAACCAATGGAACAACTTCCCTACAGAGGTGCGTGCTCTATCACTGGAGGCTTTCAAAAAGAGATTTGACAATCATTTACTTGAGATGGTATAGAGTCTCCTGCTTAAAGTGACTAGACTAGAAGACTTGGACGAGAAGACCTCCAAGGACTCTTCCAACTTTATTATTCTCTGTTCTATGTGCTAGCCAGCCTTTTCTATTCTCCTCTTGACACAGCTCCAGATTTTACCAGAGACAGTGGTCAAACCACATTATCAAGTGACTGTCTCAAAAAAGATTAATTTTGTACATTAATTTGTGATTTAAATTTAAATTTTCTAATCTGTGATTGTAATAAAAGATTCAGATTTTATTGACTGATTATTCTGAGCCAACATAATGAACAATTGCAGAAGGGAGAACAAAGGGAGCAAACTTGAAATCTTGCAGAAAGGCATGGCAAAATAATAACTGACCCTATCACACAAATCCTTCAACAATTGCTTAAAAAAACAGTTGAGTTTTAAACTGCAGCAAGAAGAGTTGTGACCTATTGTTGGTTGGCAGTCAAAACACATGTATGATTGTAATAAAAGATTTTGATTGGATTAGATTACCTTGAGTCAGTCTATTGAATTGTGGGAAAAACAGATGAGACATAATAAAAGTGTATTTAATTGAATTCCTGCAGAAAGGTATGGCAAGCAACTAGTATCTAATATTAATTGCAAAAGAAATCTCTCTCTCACTCCACCACAAGCTACCTGTGGAATTTTGTAGACATTTACACTTTCTGCCATAAAGGATGATTTATCAGGACTGAGTCCCCCAATGATAGCCATGATATTCTTCTGGCTATCACATTTGTAGTTTGGGAGAAATTCCTGGGATTTGAAAAGCAGGTCCAGAGTGGTGCGATAGGTCATCCTTGGGTTGTTGTAACTGTCATAGATGTGGAACCCAAGAGTGATGTTAGGTAAGATCTGAGAGTACTCATTGATCTCCTTCATAGCAAAGGCCAAGGCGAGGGCATGCTGGTAGAATTTGGTTATTACACTGCAAATCGTTTAAACATCCCCATTGAACAAAATAAGTTGGCAATACTTTTATGGTGAAAGCATTGATATATGGGTAACAACCATTTCTATATCTGTTAAGTAAGAAGATAGGAGTCTTTGTGAAATATTTGTATAGTTTTCAACTATGTAATGTGTTTCCCTGATTTGCAACAAATAAGTATAGAACAAAGTCATGTGGTTTTTTCAAGATATCACATTTATATTAGTATCTGTTTGGCATAAAACAGAATACAAACAGCAACTATCACTCTTTTATGAATGTAAGTTATGTGAGGAGTGACTGCACAGTCTAGATAATTTTAATTATCTTTCACACAGTAAATGTTCTCCAAAGACTTCTTGCAGAATAGTTTCATACATTTTGTGAGTAAGCTTTTAACAAAATGAACATGATTTATTTTCCCACAATCAAATAAGTTTGAAAGACAAGGAAATTAGAATAAGTTTTGTATCAAAGAAACCATGCATTTATTCTCAAAGAGTTTTAGTCATATAAGCACTTTGGGGAGATCAGACTAAGATTAGAAAATGAATGGGAAAAAAATTCTTACAGTGGTAAATCATAAGGTATTAAAGAAGGATGTTCCTTAAATTCAATTTCAAAAAAGTGGTGAATTATCTGAGACACCATCCCACCTGCGATGAGATCGCCAGGTTGGTACCAGTCATGGGGAATAGGGAAAGCATTACTTGCAGGGCAGCTCAGAGTAACTGCTTTCTGAACTAAGAGCATCAGAAGGAACAACATCTTCAGGCATTTGTCATAGTGAAAATATTTGTGCCTCCTGTCCATAAGGAAGTTTGTTTTTCAGTGGTTCATATAATGATTCATCCAAGGTTTATATATGACAATGCACCTAATCAGAAATCCCACCATTTTTTATTTAAATTTCAATGTGTCTGCAACTTTGTATACTGACTATCGCCAGGATTGAACAGATGCTCTGGAAAAGAAGAGATGAGGGAGGAAACTTGAAGCAAAGAATCTGATGGAGCCGTTATTATCCCTTTGTGCCAATCTCCCTGGGGTTGAAGAGTTACTTTATAACCAGATATATACTTTAATTGTTCCTGGATTTAAATACCATTATGTACAGTCCTTGATGTTTTGACCTAGTTAAAAAAATATGGTGATTCCTGTAGGATATGATTATTTTGTTTTGAGAGAATAAGTGGTTCAATTGGAGGTTCAATTTTTTTTTATAAACAAATTTTATTAATTTTTAAAAACAATACACAAACAAACAAAATGTAGAATATAATAACATAGAACATCTTTTCTAAAAAACAAATAGAATATCTTATTTAAAGACAGGATAATTCCAAATTATCACATTTCCATACAAGCACAGTTTAATATGTATATTTATCTTATCTGTTAAACACCCTGGAATTTTAATTGCTTGAATGATACATTGTTTCCTAAGAAGACTGGAAAGCGGCGGAAGAAAATTGAAAGGGAAAGTTATTTTCTCTCACTCTCCCTCCCCATGGAAATAGCTGATGGAAATCGGAAAAACCTGCTTGGGCATAGAAGATAATTACATTTGAAATTTAAAGCCAAGGGGATAAAAGATTTCTGAACATTGGAATTAAAAACTAAAACCTTTTTTGCTATAAGTGGGAGGGAAGAGGTAAAGAACTTATTTTAAGATTGTACTGAAGGAGACTGCTTGAAGTTTATAAGATTAGAAATAAATGGCAATAAGGCTTCTAAAAAATTACTTTGGAACTGTGTAATTGAACTCTACCCCAGGAAGAGAAAATATAAAAAGAAGAAAGTGCTAAATGAGACAATTTGTTCTGATTTGGATTGCTTTGTGACTTTGGGATTTTTGGGAACTATTTCTTGAAAGATTAAAAACATTTGGGTTGTTCTTAAGAAAAAAAATGGCATTATCTGTTGAAGAATTGCAAATTGAATTTCAAAAGCTAAAAGAAGAGGAACAAGAAGGCAAGGGCTCTTCTGGATCTATCTTTCACTTTTTAGAAATGGCGATTTCTATCTACCAAGAAATACAACAACAAGAAGGCTGGGATGAAGGAGAAGAAGCCATCTTTAATGGACAGACAATTTTACTTGTGGAAAAAAAGAGAAAGGGGGGAAAGAAAATGGAGAATTCAGGACTTAAAAAAGCAACCAAGAAAGGGAAAAATAAGATGAAAAATCAATACAATGTCAAAAAGCAACAGAAAAGAGAAATACAACAGAGAGGGAAGACTAAGAGAGTGGAGTCTGAGAGATGGGGGGGGGGCAAAAAGGCTAGAATTGATATGAAAGGAAGGGAAAAAGGAAAGAGAAGTCATAAAGGTTTAAAACAAGATGTTAAAAAGAAGGTTTTTTTCAGAGACAAAGGGTAAATTATAATTCAAAAAATGATTCTGCAAAAGTACATAAGATTGTATTGTAGATATTAGTATTTTAAATCGAGTTGGAAAACTGAAATATTATATGAGTTAATAATGCATTAAAGGGAATGTATTAAAATGTTTAAGATTTAACAATAGAGTTTAACTTTTTATGGAATATTGTTTTTACTAATTTATAAACTTAATTTTCCTTTTTTTTGTTCTATTATTCTAAAATGTAATATTTAGAATGTACTAAGCAGAATCAGTATGGAAAGTATGTATTATTTTAAGTGTTAAATTTAGGGGAAAGATAAAAAGTTGTCATACTTCAACCAGTGATTACAGGAGAAATATTGTATTAGAAAGAAAAGATAAATAGATAATTGAAAGAGAACGGACAAAAGATGCAAATATAATTATCTAAATTGAGATGAAATAAATAAAATAGAATTAAGAGAGTGAATGAAGAGAGAAAATATATAGAAAATATGGAGGTTCAAATTTTTTTGAAATGAGCAAATGCTAATAAAAATAATCTAAGAGACATTGGCAATTGAAAATAGCCTCAAGTGTTGAAGTTAATGTTCATTCCTTACAATGGAGCAGGGTTCCCATTTTCCATATAAAATGAATAGAATTATTTAGTAGAGAAGAGGAAACATTTTTATACATTAAGGTCTGACAAAGAAGCCAATAATTTCTTTGGAGGTTTTATCCACATTTTCAGTGAAATAATTTTGAAGAATGAAACAATAACAATGATGGTACTGATATTTCAAAATTTTCATTAGACATTGCCTTGAGTTTAATAATCTACCCATCCAAATATTAGTTATTTATTTACTTATTTTATTTGTATTCTGATTTGTATTATTTTTTGAAATAACTCAAGGCACAGAAGATATCTAATACACCTTCTTCCTCCTATGATATTATATGATATAATATACTATGATATAGTCTACTATGATGTGATACAATAGTAATCATATGATACGATAGTGAATAATAGATATTACAGCACTTTTCCAATATATAAGGGGCTGCCCCAAAGAAGAAATGGGTCAATCTATTCTCCAAAGCACTTGAAGGCAGAACAAGAAGCAATGGATGGGAACCAATCAAGGAGAGAAGCAACCTAGAACTAAGGAGAAATTTCCTGCAAGTGAGAACAATTAATCAGTGGGATGACTTGCCTCCAGAAGTTGTGGATGCTCCATCATTAATGATTTAATTAATGATTTCTATATGTCTCCTATGGATAGCAAACAATATTTCTCTTTTTTTGTGAGCAATTTCACAAAGCCACAAATATAAAATGATTTGCTAATTCCTCTTTATGAGTTGCTCCCTGTGGTTGACGTCAGGCCTAAAAACAATGATGTAGCATTTTGGCAGGACTATGCATCCCAGTAATGCACCACTGGATGACAAGATGGAGAAGACCTCTACAGCTACCATGGCTTTCCCTTTTGTGCTCAGATGGCTGGAAAGAAGGAGATCCAAACACTGCAAAAGGCCAACATGCTGAAGGTGATGAACTTGGCTTCATTAAAGCTGTCAGGTAATTTAAGGGGAAGGAAAGCCACAATAAAGCTGGTGCTGGCCAAGATATCCATGTAGCCCAAGACGCAGTAGAAGAAGGAAGCTTACCCCTCATTGCACTGTAAACTCATTTCTTGAAGCTCTGAGTGGGTGTCCAATTCAGGGAATGGGAGAGATGTGGACAATAGAAATAGAAATTGGAAAAACACTATT
The DNA here is from genome assembly GCF_900518725.1 of Notechis scutatus. Next base: position 54,415 of record NW_020717447.1, on the reverse strand, counting down.
TTATATACTGTCAAAAAATAAAATACATTATAATTACAATGTATATGTAAATATAAGAAGTTGAAAGAGTATTATTATGTATATTTAATTAATATCATTTAGGCATCCTTAAAGTAAATATCTCAAATCTCCTAAGAATATAAAGAGATAGATGTTCAAAATCTTGTTAACTTAATATATTCAATGGAAAAAAGGTTTAAGTTAAATGACCTTGGAGAATGTATAAAAATGTTGCAAAATGAGCACATCATTTGGAATAGACAACAATGAATTTTAATAATAATCCCAATCCAATATAAAATCTTGTTTGATAGAAATAATAGTGGCTATAATAACAATGATAACATTACATAATAATATGAAATATAGCAATAGCAGGCTGTCTAATCTTTTTGTCAAATATTTTCAATAGCTAGAAAGAATACACAATGTACTACATTCTTTTTATTTTTTAATAAAAATTTATTTTTAGACAAACATACACAAACAAAACATAAAAACATAAAGGCATCTTTCAATTACGTACATACAGTGTGTCAGTTGGTTATAAATTTTTTTTGTGCTTCCTCTCCATAGTCCTCACTTACAATTACTTGTGTATATTCTCATATTATCAATCAAATATTTCTAAATACATTATTATCATTATTAATCATTCATTTGACTGTGCTATTATTCCTTCATGTTATGCGAGATACTCCATATTTTTCAATTGATTTATATTATAACAATTCATATTATTATCCTAAATCCATCTAGTAATAATACATCTTTATATTATATTCTATATAATTCTATTCTCCATATATTGTAAAATTCTACATATTTCATTACCTTATTTTATTTTCTAACCATTGATAAAATAGACCTCAAACCTTATAAAATTGTTTACCTTCTTGTTCTCTAATTTCAAATGTCAGTTTACTCATTTCAGCACATTCCATTATTTTCTTAATAACTTCCTCCAGCATTGGTAATTTCTCATTTTTCCAATTTTTAGCAAATACAATCCTAGCTGCTGTTAATACATTTACAATCAAATATTTCAATTCCCTACTGTATATTTGAGATAAAATTCCCAGTAAAAATATCACTGGTTTCAAGTCTATGTGTTTTTTTTGTCATTTTCTCCAACCATGTGTGAATTTTAGTCCAATGTCATTTAGCTTCTATGCAAGTCCACCTCGTATGGTAATATGAGCCTAGTATCTGATGACATTTCCAACATTTTTCAGATTTGTTCTTGAACATTCTTGCTATTCTTGTTGAGGGTAAGTGCCACCTATAAAACATCTTATACAAGTTTTCTTTATATGCTATTGACATTGTCATTTTATAATTTTGAGACCACAATTTTTTCAATTTCTCTAAGTCAATCCCATATCCAAAAATTTTCCCCCAAACAATCATTGTTTCTTTAACTTGTTCTTCTAGCTTAATTTCTAATAAATGTCCATACAGTTTTTTTAATCACCTTTTCATTCAGTACCTGTCAAAATGTTATTGAAGTCAGTCAATTTATCATAAAAACCTTCTGTTTTAAAATCTTTATCATATCTAGAGCGCATTTGCACATATGAAAACCAGTTCATCTTTATACCTTGTTCTTCTAGTTCTTGCATAGATTTAAGTTCCCCCTTTTCATTCAATATTTCACCATATCTAACTGTTTGTTTCTTTTTATATGTTATAGGGTAAGAAAATGCTTCAATAGTCGATAACCAGACTGGAATTTTTAAACAGCATTGCTTTTTAGTCTTCTCCCAGTTTAACCACAGAGACTCCCATATATAATGTCTTCTAAAGTACCCCTGTGTTTTAGTTCCTTTATACCACAAAAAAGCATGCCACCCCAACAACAGATCATGTCCTTCTAGTGTCAACAATCTAGTATTTCTTAATGTTATCCATTCCTTAACCCACATCAGGTTTGTTGCTTTATAGTATAGCTTACTACATTCTTTTTATAAGTTGTTCCCGGCGGTTGAGGTCAGGTCGCAAAACAATGATGTAGCATTTTGGCAAAAATATGCATCCCAGTAATGCAGCACTGGAAGCCAAGATGGAGAAGACCTCCACAGCTATCATGGCTTTTCCTTTTGTGCTCAGATAGGCTGGAAAGAAGGAGATCCACACACTGCAAAAGGCCAACATGCTGAAGGTAATGAACTTGGCTTCATTAAAGCTGTCAGGTAATTTACGGGCAAGGAAAGCCATAATAAAGCTGGCGATGGCCAAGATTCCCATATAGCCCAAGACACAATAGAAGAAGAAAGCTGAGCCTTCATTGCATTGTAAAATCATTTCTTGGAGCACTGAGTGCATGTCCAGCTCAGGGAATGGGGGAAATATCAACAACCAAAGAATGCAAATACATACTTGTAGAAGACAGCATGAGAGGACAATAGAAAAGGCCAATCTTTTCCCCACCCACTTCCTCATCTGAGATCCTGGTTTAGTGGCCATGAAAGCCACAACCACAGTGATGGTTTTGGCCAGGACACTTGAAATTGCCACTGAGAATGTGATGCCAAAAGTAGGTTGTCGGAGAAGGCAGATCACTTTGCCAGGTTGGCTGAGGAAGACCAAAGGTGAGAAAAAGCAGAGCTGAAGAGAGACAAGAAGGGTGTAGGTGAGGGACCGGTTGTTGGCTCTCACAATGGGAGTATCCCTGTGCTTAATAAAAGTTCCAAGTACACAAGATGTCAAGAAGAAGAAAGAAACAGCTGCAGTGGCTAAACTAATTCCCAAGGTTTCCTCAAAACTTAGAAAAACCAGCAGTTTTGAGATGCATCCTTTCTTTTCTTTATTTGGATAATGATCTTCTGAACATTGAAAACAGTCATCCATATCTGAAAGAAAAGTAAAGGCATGTTTTTATATATTCTATATTTTTGAAAATAATATTCCTTATGGGTGCCCACCATTATCCCTCTCAAGTTTTTTTTTTTTTACTGGCTATCAGTTGGATCATGTTTTTATGGAAATGCAGTTTTTCCATCATTGAATCAGCTAGGACCACCATAAAAGAAGCACAATGGGACTGGAAATTAGTCTATGAAATGCAGTCCTGTCTGGCACTTTCAAAAATATTAAAATTTAGACTATTTTGATTTTTCCCATTTTTCCAAAACACGGAGAAGAAACTTGTAAAGGTGGATATAAGAGCTCAGCACTTATGGGCAAATTTTGAATTCAGAATGACAGGTTGAGATTCACAGGTATAGAAATGAATATGCACCTAGAAGAACTCATATAACTATTTGCTACACTAAAGTAGTGTATTACAATTTGCTTAGGTATATCGAAGGACAACTGAAATGTCTAACCTACCCTTTTGATTTGAAATCTTCCCTTCTGGACATGGAACACAGTTGTAACAACAGAACTGTTTTCCTTCCAACCCTTTCTTCCAGTATCCAGGGGAGCAATGGTCATTACACTGAGAAAATGGAAGGACCTGGTGATAAACGTAAAAGAAAATTTTAAGCAGTTTGAATTATTATCCTTTATGGTGGAAGGAAAAATATTTGAATTCTCATTGTCCAAAGATGTTTTCCATGATCACGTGGCCAGCATGGCTATATGCCAAAGGCACAAGGAAGATTGTTATTTTCCCACCGTGGTACCTGTGAGTCTATTCACATTTGTATGCTTTTCAATTCCTAGGTGGGAAGGAGCTGAGGCAGTAATGGCTCACCATATTGCATAGCACTCAGTTCTCAAACCTGTCAGTCATAGTCATTAACCACTCAGCCATCACAAATTTATACTATCCATTAAAATTTTGACATTATGTGCAAAGAGTGTGTTTGAAGAATGGGAGGGTGAATAAAAAATATATATGTTATTACAATATTATGGGAATGCTGTGACTCCTGTGATTTGAAATGGATAGGCAACCCAAATATGAATACCTGTCTTTTAAATCGTAATGTCATTTTGTCAATTTGATGAAAGCTTGATCATACACAATATTTGTACAGAAAATGCCATTTCAAAAATGACAAATTAGATTTCTAAGAGACTATGTTCAATATGGGATCATAATGGATCAAGGAAGAGTTGATTCAATGAGTCCACACCTGATTAAAAGCTGGGTGCCAAACAATCACCTCTTCATTAATGATTAGTTCCTTTGTATTGGGAAAATGAGGATCCATCTTTCCAACTCTAATTCTCTGAAAGGATCTGTTTGGAAAAGTGATCAAGTTGATGATGTCGAATCCAGCTGTTGCTTCCCCTTTGCCATTCAGGAACACTCTCTCTCCAGCTGAATTGTTAAAAGAAATGCCTTGAAGAAATGAATGGAGCTACTTGAAAGAGAATGAAAGAGAGTGTTTGAGAGAGATGAACAGAGACAGAGAGACAGAGACAGAGAGACAGAAATAGACAGACACACACGCATACACACATACACACACATACACAGAGAGAGGATAATAATGAAAAAGTGGTCAGTATATTTAACTTTCACTTACTCATTCTTCCCATTGCTTTAACAAATATCAAATAAGTACACTTAGAATATAGATAATCTATATTTCAGAGGAAGACACAGGTCTGTTCTGGTATTAATTTAATGTTACTTCCGGGGGGGAAACAAAACAACAGCAGTTAATCAAATCAAAATCAAAACAAGGTATTGACAATATAAAACTTAATTCAGATAAAATTTATATTCACTATTTTATACAACTAGGCAATTAAATTTGGACCATATCTAAACTCATCCAACATTGTTTGTTCTTCATTAATACTAAGGTATTTGACATCCTGAGCCCTGACAAATTTCCTTTAGCCAGATTTTATCATCTGAGACAGAGAGAGAGGCAGGGGGAGAGAGGGAGGGAGAGGGAGAGGGAGAGGGAGAGGGAGAGGGAGAGGGAGGGAAGGAGGGAGAGAGAGAGAGAGAGAGAGAGAGAGAG